>CM064862.1:30855962-31089520 GCA_032719365.1 Prinsepia uniflora
ACAATCTGCCACGTGGAAGATTGTACCAACCACCACATGCCACGTGATACCCCCTGCCATGTGGCCCAATGACCACCTGCCATGTGGCGCCCTTGCCACGTGGTGCCTCTACCACGTAGCACCTTTCTAACATCCTCTGACACAGTGGCACGTAACACCAACCAGCCCTTGCCACGTAGTGTGACAAGGATGAAATGGATGCCACATGGCTGCCATGTCATCATCATCAACCTCTCGCAGGTCACCCGTGTGTCTGCAACCGGGTCGTTCGACCCGTGATCACGCCTCAACTTGACAGGACTCAACCTGAATACATAAGAACAGTACCCTCGGACCCTACTCCCGTCTAACAGACACGTAGTCAGACAAGGGATAACGTATATTCTTCTAATTCATGCCTCTGCCTCGCGAGCCTTGATCTCCGTGCAGCGGCCCTAGAAGCTTACAAAACCAGGAAACGTGTGAGTGGACAAAAAGGAATAGTTTAAAAACATAATTTGAAAACATTGAACCTTTACCCTCTGTTTTCTAAAACCATGCATGCATACCAAAACCAGGTCAAAGCCAGTTCACTTTGATTAGAACAAAACTCAATTTATCATCTCGAAATACGTGAAAAGAATTTTCAAATCAACAGTCATTCCTCGGTAAGTTGATATAACCATCACCACAAGAACTGTACATCAATCACAAATAATAAACTCACCAACATCACAATATCACACTTGAAACCACTGCCCCTGTAACGACCCATCCCGGATTTCGGGACTAGATTAATTATTAATGATGGATTAGTAAAGTTAATCGGTGGTTAGTTGGGTGATTTCGGACGGACGGTGCGAAATGACGGTTTTGCCCATAAAATGGGAAAAATGTTGACTTTTAGTTTGGACGGTCAAATGGACTTTAATTGATGATTGTGACGTAGTTCAAGACGTCACGAGTCCATAGACAGGTGGCACGTCCGATTCCGACACTCGAGGAAGAAGTTATGATGTTCGGAAGTTCGGGGGTATTTTGGTAGTTTGGTTGAAAAGAGGCAAATTGTTGACTTTTTGTTCGACATGTTTTTATCACGTAGTTTGAGGACCGTTAGGTAGCTCTCGCTCCCTTAAGTATAATGACAGGCAGCACGCTGTCATCGAATTTCGTATGTCTCAGTTTTTGGTCAAAATATGTTAGGGGTAAAATGGTAATTTGCAGGGCAAGGGCAAATTGGTCTTTTTGATGTGCCCAGTTATAATTGGACATATGGATGTTCTTGGGAATTGTGCCCACAGAAATTTGGACACCTGGCCCTATCTGGAGGCTTGTGGATCTCTCCCAACCGCCTCACACAATTTTAAAAAGGAATGGGTTATGGTTTTGCACGGGTTGAAATGAAAAACAGAGCAGATGTGAGTGTGGAAGTGTGATCCAAGCTTGAACCCCTCAAAGTTTTTCCTTTGGCTATGACGAGTGACTGAAACAACGAGATGTGATAGTGAGGAAGGTGGTGGTGTGCTCATGATAGCCACCAAGGACGGTGGTTGGACCGTGGGAAACAGAACAGAGGACGGGGAAAACTCGTGAGAATTCAATTCCTGTAAAAAATGATCCTTTGATGATAAATTGTTCATCAAAGTTGATCAGGGAACTGAGGGGAAGCGAGTGGTGGCTACGGTGGTGCACGACGATGACAGAAGGGTAAGATATTGTTGCATTCTAGTTTACATTCAAAAATGGTAACATGCGATTTAGCTATTTTTGACTTGTTTGGTGCATTGGATTGTGTTTTGGACTTCAAAACAAATGTAAAGGACAAAGAACAAGGACCGGAGATGGTCCGAATCGATGGTGGCTTGTGGTTGCAGACAAGGGTTTGCTTGCTTGCTTTGGAAGGTAAGAACCACGCCTTAATTTCACGTTGAAACTAGCTAGATTGATTAGGCCGAATAGGACGAAGCTAATGGGTCAAATGGAAGTGAAAAAGATGGGAAAATGGGGGAACAACGTGAGCGTCTGTTCAGGCTGGACCGGACCGGTCTAGACTGGATGACTAAAGGTTGAAGACGATGAACAGTAAGGCACGTGGCTCCCATGCGCAACCACTTTGGGAGACGCATGTGGGCACGTGGTCACCTTTCTGGGCATGTTTTCAACATATGAAATGATGTAATCGATGTAACGAACATTTTGGGACTGGTTTCGAGTTGACCAGACATCGTTTCGCTATGTTTCAGGATGTCCGAAGGTTTTAGGACAAGTTTAAAAATAGTTAAAAATTTGAGAAATTACGGGGCTTTAGTATAAACATTGTGAAGTAGTTAGTGATCTTATGATAGGATTTGGACAGGTTCGGAAAAGCCGGTGATAGGGGATTAGACAGAAAAGCGTAATGGCACGTGTATCGAGACAACGACGCGCATGGTCTGTGAGTGGACTTTGCTTTCTAAATTATGATGCATGCATAAATGTTTTTATATGTTTCTATATGTGATTCTATGTTTATGATTATGATCTTTATGATTTACGATTTTCCACGTATTTCGAGATATTTACGTAATTGCACGTTTTACGAGATATGAGTTTATGCCGTGATTTAATAATGATTTTGGGATTTGAATTGTTATTTGATTTTAATGGTTTTAAAATGGATTTTGAAAAGTGATCTCGATAAACTTGATTTCGGTTTTGGAATCGGATTTTGGAAATATGATTTGGGATTCGGTTTTGGAACTTGAAACGTGGATTTCTAGATTTGGATTCGGAATGATGATTCCGGATGCAGACTTGGCTCTGGAATGGTGATTTCGGATTCAGATTTAGACATGGATTTGGAAATGGTTTTAAAATGGTTTTGGATTGGATATGTTGGATCTGGATATTGGGTTTAAAGACCCGGATACGATATGTGACGGGGGCGGGCCCGTATATGTGATTGGGTTTAAAGACCTGGATTGAGTTTAAAGACTCGGTAGTTTAAAGACTCGGATATTGTGATTTCTCCCGTAGGCCTATTGAGTTTAAAGACTCGGGAGTTTAAAGACTTGGGAGTTTAAGAACTGGGATTATATTGAGGCTTGGATTGAGTTTAAAGACTCGGATTTGATATTGAGTTTAAAGACTCGGATTTGATATTGAGTTTAAAGACTCGGATAGATCTAGCAGGTTCGATTGATTGAAATGGGTTTCAAAAGTGTTTTCAAATATGTTTGGATTTCTGTGATAACTTGATGGTTTTCAATAATGGTTTTTTTTATGGTTTTGGGCTGAGGCCCGGGATTTGAGAAAAAAGAAATGATTTCTGGCTTTTGGTTTCATAAATGGTTATATTAGCTTGAATATGAAATGGTTTTATATGCATGCATTGGTTTTTAAATGGAGGGTATAAATTTCTTTTCTTATAAATTGTTTTCTAAACTTATCCCTTATTTTGTCCACTCATAGTCTTTTGTGTTTTTCGATACCCTCCAGGTTGATGCGGTGTGGGCTGTTGTTAGAGAAACGGAGACATCACACACACAATCCATAGTAGTTCTACGCACTTAGGGACATCGAAAGGAGGATTTTGGTACTTTGGCCTGTTATCCCTTGTCCAGCTTACGTGTTACATGGAGGTTGGACGACGGTTTAGCCTTCGTTTCACACATAAGTTAGACGGGAGCATGACTTATCCCTTAATCCCGGGGGATTGGGGGTGGGTCGTGTCAGCCCCACTGGCAGGTACACCACAAACTCACTCGGGATTCGGAGCCCCGCTCGACGTCCGAGTTATCACAACACAATCTCACAAGCCATCACGTCAATCCACACAATCAATCCATAACTAAAATCAGCACAGAACTCACATATTGTCAACTCGTTATCAATACATACGCACATCATCAATCATTACATCATAAGGCACTATCAGTGGCATATCATTCACTCACTCATGATACAGAGCCCAGCTCGATGTCCGAGTCGCTATAATATACTAGTTCCAAGATACAGAGCCCTGCTTGACGTATGAGACTACTCAACATAATATCAGAACATATCCACATATAACCACAGCGCAACCCAGTCATAAACACACATAATACTCGTCTTAGGGTTCGGAGCCTCGGGCTCGACGTCTAAGACTCACATCCAATCCACATAATCAACACACATCATCGTATCATTACATATCACGTATATCAGGAAAACATGTTTTCATATCCCAACTCACGATCACATTTCCACAATCAGAATCACGAGCCTAAGCCCCAAACACAGCTTAATCACACTTTCTCATAAAATGTGCAATTAAGGCTACTTTCGGAAAAACCGTTCAGAAATCAAATGAAATCCATAAATATCCCAAATCACGTTATCTCATGTCATTAGTCTCTTTCAATTCAAAATCACATTCGAACAAAAAATCGAAATGAAATTGACGAAAAAACCTCGAAAACGCGTAATAAAATATTAATTAAATATTCGTAAAATCACCAAAAATCAGCGTAAATGTCCCATCACTCAATTATCATCAAAGCACACAAAAAAATTTAAAACTCATACATACGCATGCATAGTAATTTAATAAAATAAAACGTCCACTCACACACCTCTGTAGCATCGAAATCCGCTTTCCACGTTTTTCTGTAATTCCCGAGAATGTCACTTCCTACAAAAAATTCACATTTAAGGGTCACAAATCATTCCAAATAACTTCCATTTTAATCCCATAATTTTCCGGGATTTTTAACCGTATTTAAAATGGATCCTAAACCTGCAGACACCCAAAACTACCCCGAAACGATGTCTAATCGACTCAAAACTTGTACCAAAAAGTTCTTAACATCGAAAGAATGGGAAAATATGTTGGACACAACCTCAAATTCCCTACGCGTCGCTTGTAGCGGCTACACGTGAGCACACCAGCCAGGTACTGTAGATTATCTTCACCTATTTTTCCTGCACACTGGTCGCCCGACCCGATTCTAAATTCTCAGTTTTTCATTGGTTTTCATTCCAATTTCGCCCAATCTACTTGTAATCAACCCAACAATGAATCTATAACTTCAAAATACACGGAAACGTACCTAGGATTGATGTTCGAATATCTAAAGTTCGGCCATGGCGCGACCTCCCTGTTTGATCAATCCTAGAGTTCAAATCCACATTTGAAAGGCTTGTTGAGGTCGCTAAGGTATGGGGAAGATAATAGGAAGTTGGTTCCCAAGCTTCCACGTCAACAACACGATTGCACAACCTCCAACCTGAAAACCTCTTTCGGGTTCTTTGCGGGGTTCTCCGTCCAGTTCCTCTGATACACAAAAACTAACTATTAAAGTAAACACAAAGTCACACTCAACACTTAAGGAAACATATGCAATTAAAAACTTTTTTTTGTAGATGTAGCATTGATAAATAGGGATCGTTCTTAACCGGAGATTGAGGGTACCCAAGCATGATTATCGTTTGATTAATTAATTAAAGGGGGGGGGGGGGGGGGGGGGGGTACTTGATTGTTTCTATTGTCCTACGTGATTAAGTAATCTAAACTATTATAATCTATTATTTACATGGTCAACTCACCTTTAACCTAACTCATTCATGATTGTATTAACTTCAACCCACGTAATCCTATAATCTTAATTTTACGAGTTACTTGCATATTCTCTTAAGTACGTGCTTGAGGGCTCCCGATGACACTTTCAATGACCTAGACTCGGGGCTCCCTATATCTAGTCAAACATTAAGCGCGAACACACAAACATAACAAAAACTAGAATAATAGAACACATAGAATATTGAAACAATAAAAATCATAAAACTAAGAATATTATTAGAAATCAATTAATATAACCAATATTCAAACATAAGAAATAACTACAAGGTAAAGAGGTTGTGTTACACTTTTTCTCTTCGGGGCTCCCTAAGGATACGAAGTGATTGAGCACTCTTTGGTGAGACAAGCAAGGGCTCCTCAACTTAGTCACGGATAAAGGTGTAGAAAATGAAGTATGGTGTAATTATTCTTATACTAGAAATCTTGAATATAATGAAAGGGGAAAATTGGTTAAGTAGAGTTTTGGTACAAAGAATGAGCGACCCCTACAAATAACCTAAGCATCTCTATTTATAGGAGAAAATTAATCCCCATATAAATAGAAGTTTACAATTTAAATCCTAAAAGAAAAATGATTAAAGTATTTAAATTAAAGTCCTAAAGGAAAAAGGTCATAAAAATCCTAATTAAAAGGGTAATCTAAACCCTAAAAAAAGAATAAATACAAAACTTAATTAAAAAGGTAATAAAAACTTCTAATTTAAAAAGTGAAAACAAATTCTAATTAAAAAAGACATTTTTCCTCAAAAATAAAGGAAAAGGCTGTTGGAATTGAACATGAATCAGCTCAGTAGGATGCTGGTGAAGGAAGGGAAAAGTTTCTGTAGGTGCTGGCCGAATAAGGCATTGGGAATTTGGCAGTTAGTTGCAGTCAACACGCTGGGACAAAGGAAGGACGTTCGATGCACGCGCACCGAACATGTGTTCAGTCCTGCGGGAAGCGCGCGCCAAATGGATGGCTGGTTTATCGGTAGGCGTCTGCCGAGTGCTTTCTGGGCTGCATTTGTGGGCTTCGGTAACTTGCTACCGAATTCCTCAGTGATTTTTGGTGGCCTCATTTCATTTGATCATAACTTCTTCGTTACAACTCTGATTGATGTGATTCTTTCCCTAAATTCTTGTAATTTCATGATCTATCTAATTCTGCACAATTCTCACAAAAGATGTTATTTTTCTACAATTGTTTGGTATTAAAACATTAAAAGATAAGTACAAAGGGTATAAAATGATGCTTAATTCAAGGCTTATTAAATACCCCCACACTTAGACTTTGCTAGTCCCTAGCAAATACAAAAACAAACTAAGGATTGACAACAACAAAATTTTCTGATTAAAATAAAAAACTACTAAGCCCTCAACCATTTGTCTCAAATTTTATTTACATAACTATGACCAAGGATGAAAATATCGATATCGACGGATATATCGCTAGTCGAATATATGGAAATCTCGCCCTAAATATCGCTATCGTTTACGATCAACAAAAATGACGGAAATTCGGTTTAAAAGTTGGAACTTTGGGAAAAACTTAACTACCCAATAATGGCTATATAGAACTAATAAAAACTATAAAATGACTTTGATATAATAAATATACGATGAATAATATGATAAAATATAAGTCTGGCGATAACTAACCGTAAAAAATCTTAAAGATAAACATAAAATAAAACATAATTTTAATCGTATTATGCCTCAACTCTGAAACTGATGTTGACAAAACGTACATATGGCACCGTTTTTATTTCCAGGAATTGCAATGACATAGTTTCATGCTGGGTCAATTCGTCAAGGTCTTGGGCGGCTTTCACTTGCACTAGACACATTTCAAAGTCTAATTTACATGAAAAATAATTAGACTTTGATAATGACAAATAATAATAATAATAATACAAATAATAATAAAATTATAATAATAATTCTAAATTATAATCGTGTTATTTTAATTATTTCAATTAAAACATATATTCTTAAATTAAAACATATATTACCAAATATGTGAGTTAAGCCATTTTTTACATTAAACATGTATTCTAAATTAAAACATATGTAGTAAATTAAAACATATATTCTAAATTAAAACATATATCCTAAATTAAAATATGTATTACCAAATATGTGAGTTGTTAAGCCATTTTTTACATTAAATATGTATTGTAAATTAAAACGTATGTTCTAAATTAAAATATATATTCTAAAATAAAACATATATTCTAAACTCAAACATATATTACCAAATATGTGAGGTAATCCATATTTTATATTAAAATATATATTACTAACATATATTTTACCAAATAATCAATTTGGAATTTTGAAAAAAAGAAGGTTAAATAGGAAAAAAGGTTAAGGGAAAAACAAAACATTATTTGACCAAAAAAAAAAAATTAAAGAGCAAATTGAATTTAAAACGCAGCCGTTTCGTTCAGCACTTGCATTTAATTTAAAACAAACAGGGGTTTGTTTGAGAGAGATCGATCGATCTCTGTGGAAAACTGGAGAGTGGAGAGGAGTCTGGAAAATTCTCCCCCTGCCCTGGTCGGTCATCTGTCGTCGTCTGGTGGGTGAGACCGTGACAAGAGGGAGGTGGCCATGAGCGGGGCGGCGAGACTGGGAGAGGCGAGCAGAGATGAGGCAGCCGTGAGGGGTGGAGCGGTCGTCGTCGAGGGTCTAGCAGGAGGCTGAGAGGAGCCATCGTGTCGAGGGTCGATCAAGGAGGAGGAGTCGTCAGGTCGAGGAGTACTGTGTAGTCGAGGTTCTCTGGCGTGGAGGTTCGACCGTCGCTATGCTTCGAGGTCGAGGGAGGTTTGCCCCAAATTTCTTTTTCCCCGAATTCGACTATCTTCTTTCTCAATTTCTTATTGCTGCAATTTGTAGATTGGTTGAGTGAAGTGAGTGTTTGAATAATTGTAATTTGTAGGCTTGAATAATTGTCCCCCTTTTCTTTTAATCCACGAATGATTTTGGTTTTGAATTTTGAGTTTGGGCGTCGGCGACTATCGTTCGAATGGGTGAAAATCACTGATATCGACCAAAATCGGCGATACTCGCTGATTTCCACAGATATCATCGATTTTTCGGGAAGATTTTTCTTACCCCTCCCCCCACCCTTAGGATTCACTACCCCCAAATAACGATATATCGATGATATATCGGCTATATCGTCCGATATTTCAATCTCTGAGTATGACATCAAAGATTTACACTAAAGAGCTACATAGCATATGGAATTCAAAAGTTAATACATCATAACAAAATGCTTTGACAAGTAAGAAAATAAGTAAACTTGGTGAAATGTATCTCAACATGAATAAAACAAGTATGAATAAACTCACAAGGATATGCACTCATGATTTCCACTCAATGTGTATAGGGTTTGTGTTTGCACTCAAGATATGTAAGAAAGATGCTCACATAATAGAAAATAAGTTACTTCATAAAAATTTCAAACATAAACCATAAGATAGTGAACATACTTGCACAAATGAACCAAAACCATATGCTTACTCAAGTTATAGACTCAACTAATCAAATTTTACTCATCTCAAGGATCATAAGGGCTTAATTTAAGGTTGTAATGGGGTTAGGTGTAAAGGCAAGAAATATTTAGGATAGTGGGGTTAACTTTTGTTCTAGGACTCAACCAAAGATTCCCATCACAAAGGCATAAGTGTTGTAAACACACCCACACTTAAACTTTTCTAGTCCCTAGCAAATACTGGAAATGCGCTTGAGCATTATAATTAGGAAAAAGGCCGAAATCTTCCATGTTTCCAAATTCACAAGTAGAGAAGACTTAACTCAAACTCAAAACTTATTTACCGTTCGAGAGATTCAAAACACATTTGTTTTTTTTTTTATCACTTTTTTTTTCGTATTTTTTTTTCATGGAAATTCTATGTGTACAATGTAGTTTGAGCAAGTCCTTTTCGATATGTACATACAGGTCTTCAATCATCATATCTCCTTTTTCACGCCATCTTGAAGTCTTCAACCAAGTCTTTGGAAAAAGGGTAAAGGATGTCTCTACTAGGCTCACGAGAATAGATGTTTAGGGTGATGAAAGAAAAGCTCAATGTAGGCTCAAAGTGGTCAAATTAAGGGAGTTGCACTTGTACGATCAAATAGGGACATAGATATTTAGATAAGTGGTGTCATATCCAAAATCAGAGAGTTTATTGACTTAAAAGCTTTGAAAATCACATGGAAATAAGTTCTACTACTCTAGAGTTCATTAAAAACTATGGCAAATAGTTATGTGACATATGTATATCAATTTAAACAAAAAACTTCTATGAATCACTCAACAAAAAAATATATAAGGCTCTAAAGCTCACAAAGGGTTCATATGATTCATACGTATCTTAACATGTTCGTTTTGTACAAGTTTAACATGCATCATCTATTACAAGTCATAAACATTCGATCATAAAGCATTGACAAATAAATTCAAGTTGTAGTGATCATCTGACAAGACCCATCCCAAGTCACACCACTCGTCAACTCACATTTCCGAACCATACACCCAAAAGTAGGGTTCCACAATCACACTCTAGGATCACTCTGAACCCAACTGCGAAAAGCAGTAAACTTAACAATCTGACCGACCCCCGCGGACTTGACATCGTAAAGACGTCAATCCAATCCTACCGTAAGTCCAACCACGATTCCTCAAATCCGGCTGCCAACTGCCATAAGTTCAACCAGAGTTCCCCGAACTCGACTGCTCACAGCAGTAAATCAATCTAACTCAACCAAATCCGATAATCGGATAGTTACAACATCCAACCAGTCGTCGGAACCTATCCTGCGAAATCGTGAAAGACGATCCCAACTAACCGTCTCACGATCAAAATGTTAACGTACCGTTACGTCATCCCTTCCGTAGGGTCCCACACTGTCAACCCTGACAGAACTATGGCAACCCCGGAATCTAGTGCCGAACCAAGACATATCACGATTCCATCCTACTAACTATCGTACTGGCACCCTAACTATCAGGTTGATAACGAACTGTAGCCACTTGAGATATTACATCCTCGACCTGCGTAAGGAGTAGTACGCAAAACACTCTGGAATTCAGGGTAACATGAGCAACCATGCTCTGATACCACGTTGACAAGACCCATCCCAATCCCCCCCCCGGCGGGATTAGTGAGGAATGACCCTGCTCCCGTCTGACACGAAGTGTTAGACAAGGGATATTTCCGAACTTTGCCCTCCCGGGCTATCAGAGTACGCCAGGATCCGGAGGAGGTATGTGATATCTCCGTCTCTGCTACAGTCCACATCCGATGTCAACCTGAAGGGCAGTCAAAACATTAAAAGCTGTGAGTGGACAAAACAAGAGTTTATAAAAACATTTTAACGAGAAGACATTTGTACCCTTCACTAAAAAGCATGCATGCATTCGAAAACTATTTATCCAGAAAAACCATAATGAAATCAAGTACACGGGCCACTGCCCAAATCCATAAGGGACTCAGCCCAAATCAGAAGAAACTAACCAAACGGGTCACTGCCCAAAACCTGTGTAAACACACATCATATATCATATCATATAGCATACATCATATATACATATAATTCACACAACCAATCCTGTCACGGTTTACAAAGCTACGCGCGTGCTACCCAGGTCTCAATCCGAGTCTTCTCAAAGTCAAGATCAATGTCCGCAGACCACTGACCCTACCCGAGGAAATAGTAATCATAGCCTTCCTGAGAGTAAGGAACCTAACTGGGGGGTAACTCCACTCAGTCGGTGCTCCGTGACTACCCCGGGATCCACCCAGGCCAACGACCCTCCCCGGAGGAGATAATAGAAGTAAAGGAAGGTATATGAATACATATATATACATAACATAAACATTCATGCCCGGTTCCCTTGAACCGTCATGATCCATAACATCCATAAAAAGGGTTCATGTCGGTTCCCATAAACCGTCATGAACCAGAATGACCTGACAAAGGTTCATGCCGGTTCCCATAAACCGTCATGAACCACAATGACCTTTCCAGAGTTCATGCCGGTTCCCATAAACCGTCATGAACTTGGAAATCCATCTAGGGTCCCTGACCCGAAAGCATCAGTGTAAAACAACTGGGTCTCGTGCCCGAACATATGACTCAACTGGGCACCGTGCCCGATATCTAAGGGTCAGTCACGACTCCGATCATAGTGATGCGTGCAACCATCCATCCAGGACCGCTCTCAATCCTGGTATGTCGCCGTGAACGAATCAACCAACGCGACCACCGATCGCTATCCTGAACCGTCAGCACTTCGAAGTCGAGCCTCCCCAGGCTGCCCGACCACGAATCGTGCATCGTGACCTCTCCGGAAGGAACACATCCCAAACTGGAGGCGAGCGTCGTATCGTCGATCGCCGTGCACATAGCAACCGTCGCGACCACGATTTAGACCCGAAGGTCTTAAATAGCATCATATGCCCGAGACCGAACCAAATGGGTCTCATACCCGAGTTTATCCTATTAGAAATCCAAAACCTTTTCATTTAAACCAATAAAGAAATACAGACCCGTATAGGCACCGTATAGGGCCGAAACCTCAAAATACGTGCCTATACGTAACCTCATACAAATGCACTCATGGCATCATAAACAAGTATTTAAAACATATAATAAACATTTATGCATGCACCAATTTAGAAAACAAGGTCCACTCACAGACCGTCCGAGCTGCCGCCTCGATTTGCGTGCCATACGGCTCCCAGAGCCGATTACCGTCACCGGGACCCCCAAACCTGTCCAAATTTTAATAGAAGGTTACTAGCTACTTAATTAACCTCCTACCAAAGCCCCGTAATTTTCCCGAACTTTTAACTATTTTTAAACCGACCCTAAACCTTCCGACACCCTGAAAACTATCGAAACGATGTCCGATTGACACGAGACCAGTCCCAAAATCTTCGTTACATCGAATAGAAGATTTCCCGTGTTGAACACTTTCCCAAATTATGGACCACACGCCCCAAGAAGGGCCATATTACTGTTCATCATCAGTAAGCTCCAGCGGACCGGTTTTCCTGTGCTGGACCGGTTCACCTGGTTTGGCCGGTCCAACTGGACCGGCGTGACCGGTTCACAGCCCTAGACATCTCATTTTTCATCCTAGTTCTTCCTTTTCGATTCCTTTCTTCCTATTTTGATATTTTCTATCCATTTCAATCCTTAAACGCAACTGAAAACGTCTAAAACCCTTCGTTTGATTTTGAACCAAACGGTTCAATGTTTTCCCAGCCACCCTCACGGCTGCTCAGTCCAAAACCACCACCCAGACCTCCTTAAAACCTCCCTACAACCTCAATAAACTCAACCTAATCATCCAATACCGCCCATGATGCCAAAATCAAAATAAAAGGGAGAAATGGGCTTACCGAGCTCTCGGTTTGCACTTGGCCTCCACGACCGTTCACGGCGGCCCAGCCCGTCCCTCAGCCACCATCTTCATCACCTCACGACCCTCTCTCATCTCCCTTCACACTCCAGCCACAAATGATGAGGTTTGGGGGAGATGGAAGATCGGTTTGCACGGTTAAGGGGGGGGGGGGGGGGGGGGGGGGGTTTCGGGTTTGATCCAAATGAAAAAGCAAGGGTGAAATGCATGTATGTAAGGTGCTGTCCAGTGGATGAGTGACACTTGTCACTCATCCATTGGGCCTTGGAATAAAATCTGGGCCCCACTAAAGTCCAAAACTTAAGTCGTTTCGTAATTCGTGCAATAGTGCACTTGAACTTCCGTGAACCGTAACTTCGTCGTCGAATGTCTGAATTCGACGTGCCGCCTGTCTATGGATTCGTATCGTCCTTATCTACGTAATAGTCCTTGGCCCTTGGCCATCGGACATCCCGGTCAAAAAGTCAACTTTTGACCCCATTTAACCAAAATTACCAAAATGCCCCTAAACTTCCGAACGTCATAACTTCCTCCTCGAACGTCGGAATTGAACGTGCCACCTGTCTATGAACTCGTGACGTCACGAACTACGTCACAGTCATCGGTCAAAGTCCGTTTGACCGCCCGAATAAAAAGTCAACGTTTTGCCACTATTAGGGGCAAAACGGTCATTTCGCATCGTTCGTCCGATTTCGCTCTACTAATCACGGATTAGCCTCACTAATCGTGATTAGTTACTAATCTAATCATGGAATTTGGGACGGGTCGTTACAACCTTCCCTCCTTAATTAATTTCGTCCTCAAAATTCCAACCGCCCTAACTCTAACCGTTCTTCCCTCCTTAATTAGTTTCGCTCTCGAAACTCCAATTATCTTGATTCCACATCCACCCCGTGGAAAGTAGAATCGACCTCGAAACACATGTACACTCGTACACCCACTAACCAGAATGATACTCGTCTGCAACCAGACGTACCACTAACACTCACTTCGTATCGACTACATTCGACCACGTCGAATGACAGAAGTCGTACGCTCCGAACTGACACCACTTGTCAGATCTACCGTTTCGCTGACACAACCAACTAGAAGGTACCCTTCTCAATCACTAATCTCTTCTGACGTCCTCCCACTGGGAGTCATCAGACCTCACTAACCGATTCACGTTGACACTTCCGACAACTGTCACTACTTAACAGTCGTCAGTTGAAAACTAACACGATACACTTCTGGTTACACTAACCACCAACTTACCCAACCATGAGTGAACACTAACCAACCATTCACTCGATATGTGTGTAACTGGACCCATCAGAAACACTATGACCCAATGCAAAGTATCCAATGTCCAGTCCACCTCTTCGACAAATCCAATGGTATCGGAATTAATCCGACTACCAATACGCTCACCAACATACCTCTGGTATGGCCTATATACCGTCAATAGACATGACAAGTTTTCCTAGTATCGTACCTCGAACAACGTACAAGGTACGCATATCTACCCATCAATCAGCTTACAACCACCTAGGTTGTAGCTAATCACGTTTCTACTATAGATTCCATTTGTCCAATCCAGTATTAGACAAATCGAAACTCCGACCCATTATCCATTTCCAAATCCGAATTCGAATCCACAATTTCGTAAGAAATCCGAATCCAAACCCAAAAATCATATCTATAATCATGTCCAAATTCGAATCCGAAATCATCATTCCGTAAGCCGGCATTTGGAATAACCATTCCGAACCCAAATCCATAAAAGAAAATCCAGTGTCAAGCTCTAGAACCAAATCCTGAATCGTCACTTAGAATCCAATTCCAAAACCCAAATCCAGAAATCCTCTTTCAAGTTCCAAAATCAAATCCTGAATCGTCATCCAGAAATCTGATTCCAAAACTAGAAATCTCGTTCACATCTACCGAGATGTACCAAAACTGAACCTCTCGGTTACCTGCTCAACCGATTACCCTATTACCATCGATTGACTTCATAGGGAAGCCAATCCCAATATCATCATATCTAGGCGGACAAAATCTGACCTCATCGAACACTTACTCACCTGAGTAATATACCATACGGGATTTACCTCGAAAAGAAATTCAGTCCCATCATGTTCCACTCAAACTCTCCACCTATCTGGATCATCAAAATCACGATCCAGATCCATAACGATACCCAAAGTCCTAAACCAATTCCCACATCTAAACAGATCAGTCAATGACGAGACACGTCGAGACTGTGGGTTCTCACTGACTACCTCGTATCGATCCTAGTCATTCCACCGAGGAAAATCAAAGATGATACAAGACTATGACATCAAAACTCATCCTATGTGAATACAACCAAACTCGCTGCATTCACCACGTCACGTAATCCAACATCGTCTGCCACCAAGCAGAAAATGAGAAATCTAAGTCATGTAACTTCGATATACTCAACTCCACCTGATGACCCAAGACAAATCCCGGGTCCACCAACCAATACACGATCAGTGTACTAGTGGCAACCAACAACGTCTACCATTATCTGCCACACATGCATAACCTGCCATGGCATAACCTGAGAAGTCACCCAAACGACTTCGAAATACCCATTACTAATGCGGAAAGCCCGCATTCCACTCGTCACCTCAATCACAACCTCTCTCGATTCCGAAGTTCCAACCATATCGGAACCAACACACTCGGACATCAACCACGTGTCCCCTAACCAATTTAACTCTATCTGAGATCCACGCTGGGACCACAGATACCGAACATATGCCCATCTCGTCAGAGCCACACCCCGACTCGTGACTCACCATCATCACAATCACCAGCATCAGCACCAACGCCAATGCATTATCACCTACACTAGTATCAGCACACAGGCATCCACACTAGTAGCAGCACACTAACACCAGCACGCCGTGTGCAAAACTGACAACCCCGGATCTCCGCTCATACCGAGCGCCGACCCCGTACCTCTACTCGAATAGGAGAAACTCTTCCTCCCTCGTACCCGAAAACTCTGGGTACAGTCACCCTGATAACGCATACGAGAAAAGGAAACGTCACCCGAACGTCACTGATTCCCAACAGTCATAACTACGACCACACTAGGTAGTAGCGCCTGCCACAAAGTCATGCAAACCTAACTACCAGGTATCACTATCGAGGCTCCGCGTCCAACGGAATCAACCGCCCGTATTAACCACTCCGTATCCCACTCAGGGATTTCATCGACAAGTACCAACCCTGATAACTTGTTCAACCAACTCGATCCAGCCGCAACTCGACTCAACCAATGTCGTCTACCAGGCCATCCACGATTTAGTTGCACCAACAGTCCATCACAACTGAAGTAGCACGACAACCAACTCGGTCTAACCGATACGTACAACCCCGACTGCGAAGTGCAGTCCTAACACAAGCTGACATGACTAGACCAACTAATGAACCCAAATCAGAATAGTCGTCCAAGTCACACCACTCGTCAACTCACATTTCCGAACCATACACCCAAAAGTAGGGTTCCACAATCACACTCTAGGGTCACTCTGAACCCAACTGCGAAAAGCAGTAAACTTAACAATCTGACCGACCCCGCGGTCTTGACATCGTAAAGACGTCAATCCAATCCTATCGTAAGTCCAACCACGATTCCTCAAATCCGGCTGCCAACTGCCATAAGTTCAACCAGAGTTCCTCGAACTCGACTGCTCACAGCAGTAAATCAATCTAACTCAACCAAATCCGATAATCGGATAGTTACAACATCCAACCAGTCGTCGGAACCTATCCTACGACATCGTGAAAGACGATCCCAACTAACCGTGTCACGATCAAAATGTTAACGTACCGTTACGTCATCCCTTCCGTAGGGTCCCACACTGTCAACCCTGACAGAACTATGGCAACCCCGGAATCTAGTGCCGAACCAAGACATATCACGATTCCATCCTACTAACTATCGTACTGGCACCCTAACTATCAGGTTGATAACGAACTGTAGCCACTTGAGATATTACATCCTCGACCTGCGTAAGGAGTAGTACGCAAAACACTCTGGAATTCAGGGTAACATGAGCAACCATGCTCTGATACCACGTTGACAAGACCCATCCCAATCCCCCCCCCCCCGGGATTAGTGAGGAATGACCCTGCTCCCGTCTGACACGAAGTGTCAGACAAGGGATATTTCCGACCTTTGCCCTCCCGGGCTATCAGAGTACGCCAGGATCCGGAGGAGGTATGTGATATCTCCGTCTCTGCTACAGTCCACATCCGATGTCAACCTGAAGGGCAGTCAAAACATTAAAAGCTGTGAGTGGACAAAACAAGAGTTTATAAAAACATTTAACGAGAAGACATGTGTACCCTTCACTAAAAAGCATGCATGCATTCGAAAACTATTTATCCAGAAAAACCATAATGAAATCAAGTACACGGGCCACTGCCCAAATCCATAAGGGACTCAGCCCAAATCAGAAGAAACTAACCAAACGGGTCACTGCCCAAAACTTGTGTAAACACACATCATATAGCATACATCATATATACATATAATTCGCACAACCAATCCTGTCACGGTTTCCAAAGCTACGCGTGTGTTACCCAGGTCTCAATCCGAGTCTTCTCAAAGTCAAGATCAATGTCCGCAGACCACTGACCCTACCCGAGGTAATAGTAATCATAGCCTTCCTGAGAGTAAGGAACCCAACTGGGGGTGACTCCACTCAGTCGGTGCTCCGTGACTACTCCGGGATCCACCCAGGCCAACGACCCTCCCCGGAGGAGATAATAGAAGTAAAGGAAGGTATATGAATACATATATATACATAACATAAACATTCATGCCCGGTTCCCTTGAACCGTCATGATCCATAACATCCATACAAGGGTTCATGCCGGTTCCCATAAACCGTGATGAACCAGAATGACCTGACAAAGGTTCATGCCGGTTCATTCCCATAAACCGTCATGAACCAGAATGACTTGACAAAGGTTCATGCCGGTTCCCATAAACCGTCATGAACCACAATGACCTTTCCAGAGTTCATGCCGGTTCCCATAAACCGTCATGAACTTGGAAATCCATCTAGGGTCCCTGACCCGAAAGCATCAGTGTAAAACAACTGGGTCTCGTGCCCGAACATATGACTCAACTGGGCACCGTGCCCGATATCTAAGGGTCAGTCATGACTCCGATCATAGTGATGCGTGCAACCATCCATCCAGGACCGCTCTCAATCCTGGTATGTCGCCGTGAACGAATCAACCGACGCGACCACCACAAGATCATGGTGCACTCATCACCGATCGCTATCCTGAACCATCAGCACTTCGAAGTCGAGCCTCCCCAGGCTGCCCGACCAAGAATCGTGCATCGTGACCTCTCCGGAAGGAACACATCCCAAACCGGAGGCGAGCGTCGTATCGTCGATCGCCGTGCACATAGCACCCGTCGCGACCACGATTTAGACCCGAAGGTCGTAAATAGCGTCATATGCCCGAGACCGAACCAAATGGGTCTCATACCCGAGTTTATCCTATTAGAAATCCTAAACCTTTTCATTTAAACCAATAAAGAAATACAGACCCGTATAGGCACCGTATAGGGCCGAAACCTCGAAATACGTGCTTATACGTAACCACATACAAATGCACTCATGGCATCATAAACAAGTATTTAAAACATATAATAAACATTTATGCATGCACCAATTTAGAAAACAAGGTCCACTCACAGACCGTCCGAGCTGCCGCCTCGATTTGCGTGCCATACGGTTCCCAGAGCCGATTACCGTCACCGAGACTCCCAAACCTGTCCAAATTTTAATAGAAGGTTACTAACTACTTAATTAACCTCCTACTAAAGCCCCGTAATTTTCCCGAACTTTTAACTATTTTTAAACCGACCCTAAACCTTCCGACACCCTGAAATCTATCGAAACGATGTCCGATTGACACGAGACCAGTCCCAAAATCTTCATTACATCGAATAGAAGATTTCCCGTGTTGAACACTTTCCCAAATTATGGACCACGCGCCCTCACGCACCCCAAGAAGGGCTAGATTACTGTTCATCATCAGTAAGCTCCAGCGGACCGGTTTTCCTGTGCTGGACCGGTTCACCTGGTTTGGCCGGTCAACTGGACCGGCGTGACCTGTTCACAGCCCTAGACATCTCATTTTTCATCCTAGTTCTTCCTTTTCGATTCCTTTCTTCCTATTTTGATGTTTTCTATCCATTTCAATCCTTAAACGCAACCGAAAACGTCTAAAACCCTTCGTTTGATTTTGAACCAAACGGTTCAATGTTTTCCCAGCCACCCTCACGGCTGCTCAGTCCAAAACCAGCACCCAGACCTCCTTAAAACCTCCCTACAACCTCAATAAACTCAACCTAATCATCCAATACCGTCCATGATGCCAAAATCAAAATAAAAGGGAGAAATGGGCTTACCGAGCTCTCGGTTTCCACTTGGCCTCCACGGCTGTTCACGGCGGCCCAGCCCGTCCCTCAGCCACCATCTTCATCACCTCACGACCCTCTCTCATCTCCCTTCACACTCCAGCCACAAATGATGAGGTTTGGGGGAGATGGAAGATCGGTTTGCACGGTTAAGGAGAGGGGGGGGGGGGGGGGGTTTCGGGTTTGATCCAAATGAAAAAGCAAGGGTGAAATGCATGTATGTAAGGTGTTGTCCAGTGGATGAGTGACACTTGTCACTCATCCATTGGGCCTTGGAATAAAATTTGGGCCCCACTAAAGTCCAAAACTTAAGTCGTTTCGTAATTCGTGCAATAGTGCACTTGAACTTCCGTGAACCGTAACTTCGTCGTCGAACGTCCGAATTCGACGTGCCGCCTGTCTATGGATTCGTATCGTCCTTATCTACGTAATAGTCCTTGGCCCTTGGCCATTGGACATCCCGGTCAAAAAGTCAACTTTTGACCCCATTTAACCAAAATTACCAAAATGCCCCTAAACTTCCGAACGTCATAACTTCCTCCTCGAACGTCGGAATTGAACGTGCCACCTGTCTATGAACTCGTGACGTCACGAACTACATCACAGTCATCGGTCAAAGTCCGTTTGGCAGCCCGAATGAAAAGTCAACATTTTGCCACTACTAGGGGCAAAACGGTCATTTCGCATCGTTCGTCCGATTTCGCTTTACTAATCACGGATTAGCCTCACTAATCGTGATTAGTCACTAATCTAATCATGGAATTTGGGACGGGTCGTTACATCATCTTTCAGCGATGTCTTATCTTTTTGTTTTTCATTATTATTATCGACAGGTTTAGGGCATTCTAATACTCTTGAAAAAAAAACTTAAAACACACTTTTTTTTTTTAATTTTATTACTTTTTTTATTTATTTGTAAAGTAAGACTCACAAAGTTGTGAACTCCTCCCCCACACTAAAAGTTTGCATTATCCTCAATATATCAAAGTAAAAGCATAGAATCAAGTATGAGATAGAGTTTACGAAAATAAAACAAAAATAAAAACAAACGAAAATAAAATATAAGGGAAGAGAATGCAAATCTGTTGTAAACTCCTCCATTGGGTTTCCTTCCCAACAAGCCCTTAAGTTTAACGTCTTCAGCCTAGACGAAGTGCTTCAATCAACTCATTCGATGCGAGGCTATGCACTCTTTCGAACTCCACATCGTGCTTACCAAATGTCTCTAGGTAAGGCTTCAATCCATCATGAATCTGAGGGTCAAGTTCATGCGCTATCTCCTTAATAAGGGAGTCCCCAAGTCTAGTTCATGGGCTTTAGATTAAATGAATTGCGTATAGAGTGTTCCTTCATGAGAGTTAGGTGAGAATATGTGCATGAAAAAAAGACGAGAAATAGTATTGAATATACATAAGAAATTGAGAAAATTTATAAGTATGGTATTTATGCACAAGTAAGATATTTGCATTATAAACATATTTACGCAAACGAAATCACACAAGAGATCTTTCAACCCCCGGTAACTGGGCCAAAAATTGATACGCAAAAACTAAGCATTAAAGTAAACATAAAGTCACACTCAACACTTAAGGAAACATATGCAATTAAAAACCTTTTTTTTTTTGTAAATGTAGCATTGGTAAATAGAGATCGTTCTTAACCGGAGATTGAGGATACCTAAGCATAATTATCGTTTGATTAATTAATTAAGGAGGTACTTGATTGTTTCTATTGTCCTACGTGAATAACTAATCTAAACTATTCTAATCTATTATTTATATGGTCAACTCATCTTTAACCTAACGCATTCATGATTGTATTAACTTCAACCTACGTAATCCTATAATCTTAATCTTAAGAGTTACTTGCATATTCTCTTAAGTACGTGCTCGGGGCTCCCAACGACACTTTCAATGACTTAGACTCGGGGCTCCCTATATATAGTCAAGCATTAAGCGCGAACACACAAACATAACAAAAACTAGAATCATAGAACACATAGAATATTGAAACAATAAAATCATAAAACTAAGAATATTATTAGAAATCAATTCATATAACCAATATTCAAACATAAAAAATAACTACAAGGTAAAGAGGATGTGTTACACTTTTTCTCTTCGAAGCTACCTATGGATACGAAGTGATTGGACACTCTTTGATGAGACAAGCGAGGGCTCCTCAACTTAGTCACGGATGAATGTGTAGAAAATGAAGTATGGTGTAATTATTCATATACTAGAAATCTTGAATATAATGAAAGGGGAAAATTGGTTAAGTAGAGTTTTATTACAAAGAATGAGCGACCCCTACAAATAACCTAAGCTTTTCTATTTATAGGAGAAAATTAATTCTCAAATAAATAGAAGCTCTCAATTTAAATCCTGAAAGAAAAATGATTAAAGTATTTAATTTAAAGTCCTAAAGGAAAAATGTCATAAAAATCCTAATTAAAAAGGTAATCTAAATCCCAAAGAAAGAATAAATACAAAACTTAATTAAAAAGGTAATAAAAACTCCTAATTTAAAAAGGGAAAACAAATCATAATTAAAAAGGACAATTTTCCTTTAAAATGAAGGAAAAGGATGCTGGAATTTAACAGGAATCGGCTCAGTAGGAAGCTGCTGAAGGGAAGAGTTTCGGTAGGCGCTGGCCGAATAAGGCATTGTGAATTCGGCAGTTAGCTGCAGTCAACGTGTTAGGACAAAGGAAGGACGTTCGGTCGTGCACCGAACATATGTTCAGTATCGCGAGACTCGCACGCCGAATGGATGGTTGGTTGATCGACAGGCGTCTGCCGAGTACTTTCTGGGCTGCATTCGTGGGCTTCAGTAGCTTGCTACCGAATTCCTCAGTGATTTTTGGTGGCCTCATTTCATTTGAACATAACTTCTTCGTTACAACTCCGTTGAGGTGATTTTTTCGCCTAAATTCTCGTAATTCCGTGCTCTATCCAATCCTGCACAATTCTCACAAAAGATATTATTTTCTACAATTATTTGGTATTTAAACATTAAAAGATAAGTATAAAGAGTATAAAATGATGCTTAATTCAAGGCTTATCATCCTCCACCACTCTTTTCCCCTCTCCGTCTTCTTCCTTCCACTCATCTCACTATTTTCTCTTCTCTCCCCTATTCTTCCTTCATCCTAGACCTCTAACTCCTTTTTCTTGGTCACAGCCGAAAACCACTAACACACACCATATAAATACACTAGCACACACACAAATCGGTGCACAAGAATTAAAGGGACTTCTTTGGTCTTATGATGTCATGAAGATCATCAACATTAAGCCCATAACTTTGCAAAGATTATAGAAGAAAACAACTCTGCAGCAATCAATTTACAAAATCTGAAATAATCATGCATGTTGTCTAGTAAGACAGAATAAAATATTAAAATTTGATGTGAAAACATACCTTACTCCCACATTCAAATCAGATCAATAGAAGCTTGCAAGCCCACGAGTCTATTAAATGCAGTCACATGTAAAGCCTTGGTTAAGGGATCTGCAATCATTTTGAGTGTGCTGAGATGCTCAATATCAATTATTCCATCTCTGACCTTATCTTGAACCAACAAGTACTTGATTTCCATCAACCTTGAAGCATTAGATCTCTTATTGTTTTTGGCAAAGAATACAACAGAGCTGTTATCACAATATAGTTTCAGTGGCCTCTCAATACTTTTGACAATCTTCATATTCTGAATTAAGTTCTTCAACCAAACACATTGTCTTGTAGCTTCAAAACACCCAATATATTCTGATTCCATAGTAGAAACTGACCTGGAAGTCTGTTTCTTGCTCCTCCATGAAACTGCACCACCAGCCAGGATGAAGATATAACCACTAGTTGACATTCGATCATCTACACATCCTGTAAAATCTGCATCTGAATAGCAAACTAAATCAAGCGAATCAACATGACAATATCCCAACACATGTGACTTAGTTTTGTGAAAATATCTGAGGACCTTCTTGCATGCATTCCAATGAGTAATCCCAGGATTCGATTGAAATCTACCATGTACACTTAGTGCAAAAGCTAAATCTGGTCTTGTACAGACTTGAGCATACATCACACTCCCTACCAATGAAGCATACGGCTTGTCCCCCATGGCTTGAATTTCAAAATCTGTCACTGAGATTGAGATATAGAGAACTTATCACCTCTCCCAATTGGAACATCACCAGAACTGCAGTTTTCCATATTGAACCTCTTAAGAACTTTATCGATGTAATTTTTTTGTGACAACCCCAACACTCTCCTTGATCTGTCTCTCTGAATTTCTATGCCTAGAACAAAGTGTGCCTCCCCTAAATCCTTCATATCAAAACTGCTAGAGAGCAAACTCTTGGTTTCTTGAAGCAACTGAATGTTGGAACTAGCTAAGAGTATGTCATCTACATAAAGAACTAGAAAAATGAAATTGGACTTCCTCATCTTCAAGTAGATGCAATTATCGAATCCGTTCTCAACAAAACCAAATGAGGTCACAACCTCATCAAACCTCAAATACCACTGCCTAGAGGCTTGCTTAAGTCCATAAATGGATTTGTTTAGTTTGCACACTAAGTGCTCCTTCCCCCTTTCAATGCATCCTGGTGGTTGCTTCATAAAAATGTCTTCTTTGAGGTAACCATTAAGGAAGGCCGTCTTTACATCCATCTGGTGCAAGTGAAGATCAAAATGAGCTGTGAGAGCCATTATGATTCGAAAAGAATCTTTTGTTGACACATAAGAGAAAGTTTCATTGTAATCTCAGCCTTCTCTTTCTGTGAACTCCTTGGCTACTAGTCTTGCCTTTAATCTTTCAACTCTGCCATCAGAATTCCTCTTGGTTTCGTAAATCCACTTGCAACCTACAGTTTTAACTTCTACAGCGAGTTCAACCAATGTCCAAACACCATTTTTGTTCATGGAGGATAACTCTTCTTCCATGGAAGATTTCCAAAGAGCTGATTGTGGACTCTCCATCACTGCCTTATATGAAATAGGATCATCATGGTCTCCAAGATCAAATTATGTTTCCTGAAGATAGACCATGTAATCTCCAGAAATTGCAGATTTTCTTGGTCTTTGAGATCTTCTCACTGCGACTTGGGGATTAATAGGTGGAATTTGTGTTTCGGGTTGATGATTAGGGGAATATTTGGTCTCCTGAACTGGTTCTTCAATAGCAAGTGGTTGAGAAGCATCCACAGTAGGTGGATTACTCATCGTACTTGAGACTGGAACTGGAATGTTGATGGTGTTGCTTGATGATCCTGCTGCTGCACCATCAATTTCCTCAAACACATAGGAGTTTCTTGAATGTGAATGAGAAGAATCAAAATCTTCTATGAACTTGGCATTATATGTCTCAGCAATTCGAGCGAATGAAGTAGGGCAGTAAAACTTGAATCCCTTGGATCTCTCAGAATAACCAACAAAGTAACAAGAAGTAGTCCTCATGTCAAGCTTCTTTTCATTTGGATTGTACACCCTTGCTTCAGATTTACAACCCCACGCATGAAAGTGATTGAAGCTTGGTTTTCACCCAGTCCAAAGCTCAAATGGTGTGGAGGAAACTGACTTACTTGGTACCCGATTGAGTATGTAATTAGCTGTCTTTACAGCCTCTCCCCAGAAAAATTCAGGTAGTTGAGAATGTGAGAGCATACTTCGAACCATAGCTTTCAATGTTCTATTCTTCCTTTCTGCCACTCCATTTTGATGTGGAGTACCGGGTGTTGTATATTGAGCAATGATGCCGTGGTCTTGCAGAAACAAAGCAAAAGGACCCTTTTGTTGCCCAGCTTCTGTGTACCTGCCAAAATACTCTCCTCCACGATCTGATCTTACTATCTTAATGTTTTTGTTCAATTGTTTCTCAACCTCTAATTTATAAACCTTAAAACAATTAAAAACTTGTGATTTCTTAGAAATTAAGTACAAATAAGTGTACCTATAAAAATAATCTATAAAAAGCACAAAATAGAGATTCCCACATATAGTTTTTGTTGGAAACGGACCACACACACCTGTATGTATAATTTCTAACAAATCACTACTTCTAGTTGAACCGATCTTTTTGGGATTTTTGGTTTTGCCCTTAAAATAGTCAATGCAGTTTCCAAAATCATCAAAATGTAAGTTTGGCAAATTTTCCAGTTTTATTAATCTCTGAATTCTGTCCTTTGAGATATGGCCTAATCTTCTATGCCATAGCATGAAAGATTTGTCATCATTAAGCATTCTCTTAGGAACAGTATGTTCAATATTCAAACATTCATAAAAATAATTGCATTGCAATTGCCACAAATCACCATTAAGAACAACATATCCAAACAAATTATCAAACTGATTTTTAGGGAAAATACGAATACTCTCATTATCACCAATAAAGGAAAAACCATCTTTTACAAGTTTAGAAACTGAAAGTAGATTCCTTCTCATAGAAGGTACATAAAGAACATCTTTTAAAACTAAAATAAAACCAGAAGATAATTGTAGTCTAACACTTCCTACAGATTCAACTTCTACTTTTGACCCGTTTCCAACAAACACTTTGTAGATATTTCTATTTTGCACCTTTTGGTTTGTGAATCCCTGTAAAGAGTTTGTGATATGCACAGTGCAACCAGTATCAAACCACCATGAATTTTGTGGAATAAAAACCAGATTTGATTCAACCGTAACAAAAACATTGACAATTTTCGTACCTCTCTTGATGAGCCATGCCCTGAAACCAGGACAATCTTTGCGCAAGTGCTCAGCAGATTTGCAAAAGAAGCATTTTTTGAAATTGGTTTTGTTCACTTTCAGACCAGCAGAGGTGGAAGCAGAAGCATTTTTAGCAGATGCAGCAGAAAAATTATGAATTTTCTTTGAGTTTGAACCAGAACCTGATTTGGATCCAATAGGTTTCTTGAACTGGTTACCAGGCTTATTGACAGCAGCAAGTTTCTTTCCTTTTCCAGCTTGCACAAAATTCACACTCTCAGCTTTCCCTTTCTTCAATTTGTCCTCCTCTTGGCAGCAGATTGTAATGAGCTCATTCACACTCCAAGTCTCCTTTTGTGTGTTGTAGTTGGTCTTCACTTGTTCATATTCAAATGACAATGAATTGAGGGCCATATGAACAAGAAACTGATCTGTAATCTGTATATCTAGATTATTGAGTTTGTTTGCAACATTCACAAGTTTCAGCAAATGCTCTCTTACACTTCCAGTCCTATCAAATTTGGTTGATGTCAGCTTAGTGAGATTAATGCCAGCTTCCACCTTGTCAGACCTCTTAAACTTTTATTCTACAGCCGCCATATAATCCTTGGCCTGATCACAAGCAGCAATGCCTCCCCTGATATGCTCCTCCATTGAGCTTTGGATGATAAGCAATGACTTCTCATTAGCTTTTTCCCATAAACCAAAGCATTTTTTTCTTCCTTGGTACTGTCATCAGTAATTTCAGGTTTGGCTTGCTTCATGGCTATGTTGAAATCAAGTAGGCACAAGTTCATGTCTATTTGTTGCTTCCAAGCCTTGAAATTAGTTCCATTCAATTTCTCAATGTTATTGAGATTCAACATATTGAATCCTGTATTTGAATAGGAAACACAACATAAGGATTGATAGTCAAAGCAGATCTGACTCAAAGCAGTAATTAGCTTTTGTCAACCTTAATCTATAGGAACTGATCTCACTTTTGAGCAAGAGAACATCCTACATAAGCAGTGAATTATCAAAATTTTATATAGCTAAGCATAAAGGACAAGCATTAGTACTACTTCAACACCTTTAGGCAAGAGAACTAAATACCAATCATGTTTCCATGTCTCACTATACATTAGTTTACATCTAAACCCAACAGATAAGTCCTTTAGGATCAAATTCACTTGTTAATGTGTATAAACTATATTCTGGACATCAAAATTGATATTTACGATCAAAATTCAAATAGACTATTTTGATAGAATATTTGAATATTCTTAAGGAATCAGCCAGAAAATTAATCTTGTTAGCATTTATACTAGCAAAATTCTGCAGTAGGCCATTAGACAAATCAATCAAACAATATTTGATTCCCAACGTTTCTAATCATACCAGAAATTTTTATTTCTAATACCATAATCTGGTCTCACATATATGGCAATAAAGATCTTTGAACGAAATAGTAAAATAATCCTAATCTAAATTAGATTAGTAATTATGTGTTGTTTTTTTAGAGAAGAAAAGGGAGAAAAGGAAAACCCAAAATGATTAGTTTTCAAACAAATAATCAAACGAGAGGGGGAAAAAAGACGTTCTCTTCATATAATCATCACAATTCAACAAAAACGTAGAATAGAAACAAAAGTCCCAAATCAATTTCAAAGGAAAACTAACCTTGTTGGCAGAAAATATCAAAACTCATTCATGTAATTAGCCAATTAGCGGAAGCGAATCGCCCAGGGGAGTGATGAACATGATGAAATTTTAGAGAAGAAAGCACCAATAATTGCCCAGGACATAAAACAATGTTATAGAAAAAGAGGAAAAAGACAAACCAAAACTACAATTATACATATATAACAATTTTGATCTGCTCGTTCCTTAAAGCCATTGTATATTTTAATGTCTCAATTGTCCTTCTTCTGTATATGTAATAATGAATATGCAAATGGTCACAAACCAAAACGACAACATTTTATGTTTTCCTTATTCAGAATGATTGAGTTCAAGGTTGAATTGGCTGCTCTGATACCACATGTAAGGATATTGTGTACAGATACAAGAAATCCAACTAAACTCAATAAACCACAATCAATCAGATATAAAACATAAACACATAATTTGAACAGTAGAGATCAATCTCTTAAATAACATGTGTATTATACAATTAATTCAAAGGAATCAATGAACAGATTTCTAACCTGACATGATTCACAATTGCAATGATCTTCTCCTCTCGGTTTCCAAAATACCAAAAGCTCTCAATAAGACAAGCTCTCAACAAAATTTTTGGCGTGTGATACAAGAGCAGAGACCATTTCATTTATATTCAAACTTTTGACAACTTCTTCTCCCTATTAAGAAAGAACCGTCAACAAAAATGAAAAAAAGGGGTAAAAACCACTTCATTAACTGTCATAGTCCTTATCATAAATCAAAGTCCAATAATATCTTATTTATTAATATAACTTCATTTATTATTTATTTGATACCAAAATTTGATTAGTTTGCAAACTCACAACGACTTGCGGAAAAAACCAACATCAGTAAGAAGAGAAAAAAAGGTGGCGTTTTTTGAGTTGTTGCTGTGTTAGATTCGCCTTTTCAATTAATTAATTGTTTGACCCAAACTTTGGCAAAGAAATAGTGTCTTGTGAGTTTTTTACCAGGGAGAAGGATTTGTTTTTTTTTTTTTTTTTTTAACTTTGTATGCCCATCCTTTCTCACAGATCTTGTAGGAAGAGTGGAGGGATAAGTGACAAACGTCAATTTGGGTTTTTTTTAATGAGTTTTGTCAGATAGGATTTTCTGGGTTCATTTTGGCAATGCGCCAATCTGAGTTTTTGTGTTGGTGTTATTAGATGGCTATGTTGCTATGGTGTTTCAACAGATAGGAAACAACATTTTGTATCGATTCCTACAGACGTCGTCAAATTGTTGATACATAAAATGTACCAACGAGATTGTAAAAGTATGCACGTACACCAAGACACAAAAATGTACGTAACTCACTCAAATCGAGTTACGTCTACAGTGTTACCTTACTCTCATTAATAATATAATGTTTGGTATATGTCCTATGAGTTTTTGGAAAATTGTAGTGTTTGTAGAGAGAAGGAAGAGAGTGAGTCCCCTTGAATGAGGGAGAAGACTCTCTATTTATAGGAATTGTCTATGGTTAGATCATAGTAGACGTGTATGTTGCTTGGTCAAATGTAGACGTGTCTGTCGCTTGGTCAGATGTAATGTCAACAACTTATTTTTCGTAAACTAAATTAAAACTATAGAAAATAACATTTTTTTAGTGTAAAAACCTTTTCACAATCAATATATTAATGACTATCAATCACTTTCCTCCACATTCTTCATTCCTTTGAAAATACAATCAATGCAATATAAGTAATTGCCTTATCATCAGAATTATCAATATAAAGAAAAAATTATACAACTTGCATGAATTTTTTGCTTCAAGCTTTCTTTTTTTGGAGTTTAAAAGACAAGTCATTTCATTGTAATAATATGTTAACCTCATCGCATCATGCTAAGAAAGACTCCAAAAGATCAAATGTTTAGCTAGGGGCATTTCCTACATTGAAGTTCAACACATATTTGCTACATTCATGTTGTCTTGATTAATAATAATTTTGTTATGGTTTAGAATAATAATATGTAACCTCGTCGCATCATGCTAATAGATTGTATATATAACATGGTTTAAGTTTAAAGTAATTATTGTAGAATTTAGTTTTTTAAAGAGAATTTATATGGCTTAAATTCAGAATATTCATAATTCTTGTTACCAACTATTAGCATTAGACTCAAAAGAATTAAGTAACTCCTAATAACAAATATAAATTAAAAAAAAAAACCAGAGAGAGAGAAAGAGGAAGAATTACTGTACATATGGAAGGCATGATGAAAAAGAAGCTTTAATACGTGTCTCTTAAAAAATACACAAAAGGGAACAACTAGAAATGTAGCAGCCTTTAGTAACTCAGTTTCTTTTGAGATCACTCAAATCCTTAACTGGTCTACAATATACAATTTTTTTATCGGACAATTAAGTATATCTATTAGTTTGAACAAATAAATACATGATATTGAAGGTCCAAAAATAGAAATAGCCTAAACAAATAAATGGAATGCAAAAATGCCTATAAGTATACAATAAGCCCAAAATAATAAAAAATTTAAAATACAAATGGAAACCCTAAAATTGAAAATTGGAGAAGCTCCACATCTTCAATAGTAGCCTTCGAAGCCATCATAGCCATCACAATATTGCAAAACTCATCACCATTGAAAACGAGAATAACGAAGGTAAAATTGGAAAACCGTTCGGAAAAAGGGGGTAAGCAAGTCAATCTCGTGTAGAGTGCTCTCATAATCTATTCAACGAGTGCATCATGCACTTCAAAAGTAACCTAGAAACACGGTATATCAAAGAAGATCGGAGGTAGTCAAAGGGTGAAAACTAGTGGCGGAGAGTCCAAAGCAGGTCATGGCAGCGAGCATCTACAGAGGAGCGATGAGAGGCTTGAGATCATGTGGATGAAAATTAAGATGAAGGCGGGGGCTCAAATCTAGAGAAACATTAGGATTCACCAATAGTGGTGAAGCAAAAGCCTTCATAGAGGAGGAGCAGAGATAGCCATCCTGAAGGGCAAAGTAGTAAGCTAAGACCATGGCTAGGATGGGGGAAAAGAAAGATGGCATGCATGGGGAAGAGGAAAATGGGAGAAGAGGAGAAAGAGAATCGGGGAAAGGAAAGAAGAATGAGAAGAAAAGTAGGAGAAAGTGGAAGGGGAGCAAAGTGTAAGACCCGTGTCCTGGAGAAAAAGGTGAACGATCCCACATTCCTGCTAGGGGGAATGGTCTGGGAAGGGAATGATGGTGTGCCTTAAAGGTGTAGGTACACACCTATCTAGCACGAGGCCTTTTGGGAGCTCAAGTGGCTTTGGGGGTGATTGGAACCCCAAAGTTAAACGAGTTGAGGCTGGTGCAATTCCATGATGGGTGACCCCCTGAGAAGTTGCACTGTGAGCTCCCGAAAAAAAAACCATGAGGGCAAGGGCAAGGAGGCCCAAAGCGGACAATATCGTGCTAGATGAGTCGGGTTCTGATCAAAGAGGGTTGGGTCCTGACACAAAGTCGTACTCTCGGGTCTTGCTCTCGTTTGACAGAAACATTGTCAGACAAGGGATAACCGCGTATCCTACTAATTCATGCATCTACCTCTTGAGCCTCGATCTCCGTGCAACGGCCCTAGAGGGTTACAAAAACAAGAAAACGTTTGAGTGGACAAAATAAATTGTTTAAAAACATAATTTGAAAACGTCTATCCTTTTACCCTCCATTTTCCAAAACCATGCATGCATATGAAAATCAATTCAAAACCCATTCTCTTTGATTTAAAACAAAACACCTTTCATAACCTCGAAATACGTGAAACAGTTCTCAAATTCAAAATTATAGGAAACCATCGAAACGACCAATAAGTCAATGCAATCATTCATGAACAATTTCACATCACGTAAATCCATACATGGCTAGCGAAGTAATCACACAGAACCAAACCCATCATCACAATGCACACATTAAACCACTACCCCACTAACAGGTACACCACAAACTCACTTGGGAACCGGAGCTCAGCTCGACGTCCGAGATTCACTAAAACACATCTCGAGCATTACCACAAAATTCACACACAATCAAATTATCACCAATGCACAAGCACAACATCAATCATCACATGCACCACAGAAAACATCATATCAATCATCACATCACAAGTACGATACCGGTAGGCCAACACATACACATTTACTCAGGAACTAGAGCCCCAAGGTCGACGTCTGAGTCATCACACATAGTCTCAGGAACCGAAGCCTCAGGATGGACATCCGAGACTCACATTTGAGGAATCAACACGATCATCATACCACTACAAGTCACATCACAATCAATCATGAATCCAACCATCCATATTGATAGCACGTCATATCTCGATATCACAAGTCAAGTCCACAATTAGAACCTCGGGCCTAAGCTCAAAACCATAATCCATATCATTCTCGTAAAACGTGCCATTACCCGACTTTCATAAAAACCATCCAGAAAACATATGAAAATCATATAAGTTCCAAATACGTTATGTCATGTCATAAACCAAGTTCAATTCGAACCTACAATCAAAACGGTCTCTGAAACTAATTTCTGGAACTCCTCGTAAAACGTGCATTAAAATATTAATAAAATATTCATAAATTTATCGAAAATCCAATAAAATTCCCAACCACTCAAAATCATTCAAATCACATATGTTGAAGCATAAAATGTTCCAATCGTCGATTACTCGTTGCCCAATCACCGAATGACGTGTGTCCTTCCTCGTAACCTATCAACTTAAAAGGAACGTGGGCACTCCGTTAGTACAGGCACCGGTGTGGTGCCAGCCTAAGGTTCTCTGACGGTCAAGTCAGTTACTTTGTTCATAAGAGGAAATAGTAAATGGTAAGTTTGGTAGAGCAATTGTGAATCGTAAATCTTAATTACCTTTATTGGGAAATGTGTACCCCCTATGTATGGGTAGGTGAGATGTTTAATTCTCAAAGTTTCGATGTGGGACAAATGCTCCTCGATTTACGTGCTGACACATGTTACGCAGATCGAGGGTGGATAGACCTCTATGTGGCATCCCGCATTGGGCCTGGTGTTAGGGCTGTGTAAGTACGGTAGTTTTGGGCCTTGAACGGAGTCTGGACTTTAAGTATACGATCCAGTGGGTCTGGTCAGATATGGTGTCAACAGAAGTCCCCCAAGTCGTTGACTGAGGTGGAATTTCTCGGTCGGAGACTTGTCTCATTCTCTCAGACCCTGGTGGGAAGTATACCTGTAGTCCCCCAAGTCCCCTGGTGGGAGAGTCCGCCGAGACAGTCTCGGTCACTTCGAAGAGGTGTAAAGTGGTCGGTCTTCAAGGGATGCAACGACTCGGCGAACCAACGCCACGGTCGGTCACGTTTTGCATGGGCAGTCGGTGGTGGTTCCATGGTCGGTGACGTGTGACAATCAACTGGACTGGTAGGTTCCGATACCGAGCGGTGTATGTGGGTCGGTATCGAAGCCTAAAGAATGCAGGGGAATGGAGGGCACCGAGCGGTGGATATGGGTCGGTGTTGAGGTCCAACGCCTAAAGGTTGGGGGTGGACACTGAGCGGTGTAACTGAGTCGGTCAGGAGTACGGGGAGGTTGGTAGTGGGTGAGGAATGACGGTTGGTCTCCCTCGACCGGATGAATGACACGTGTCGGTGAGATGGAGTGGGCGTGACACGTGTCGGCCACTAGGAGGGGTGACGCCTCGTAGTCTGTGCATCAACCTCTATAAATATGAGAAGGTTTCACCGATTGTCTCACTTTGTGTTTTTGAGAAAGTGGGAAAATTCTGTCGAACTAGGAAGGCGATTTCGGATCAGCTCTCGGCGGTGGTTCATACGGTGGTTGCGATTTTCGACTAGCCCTCCTCCGTGAAAAACACAGTAAGTATGCCTTAACTCGATTTTTTTGATTGAAGTGGGTGTTTGTGAGGAACTGGTCATGAACTTGGTGAAGTTTGTGGTCAGATCGTCGTAGGTCCGAGTCGGTCCGCTAAGTTATGTTTTTCCCTTTTCTTTTGTAGATGTCCGTTGATAGTGACTCGGTATCCGAGGGTAAGTGCTACGACTCATGGGGCGGTGAGTCATCAGATAGTAGTGTGCAGGTTCTCATTCCCGTCTCCGGGAGTGAAGACAAGGCCCACTCGGCCGACGTACAATATAAGGCACGGTCGGTGCATAGTACGGCCGAGTCATCCGGTAGGACAACGGAGATTTGTGCTGAGGCTGAGCCGACGGGTAGGTCGGGTAGTGGCAATCTCTTGGTGGACGCCGAGACAATAGTCAAGGTGGGGGTTCACTGAGCATTGAAACTGACCCACGGCTGAGACAAAGGGGCGGTTCGGCTGAACAAGGGGGGACCGACTGGTGACTAGTCAGTCCCGGAGGCTGTGCCGATTGAACATGCTTCGTTCACCGTTGATGAAATGCTCAACAAGGAGACTGAGAAGGGGTTGATGAAGATGAGCATCGAGTTTGGCGTTCCTGACTCGGTGACGACGAGGTTGCCTACAAGGGAGGAAAGACCGAGTAATCCCCCGGCCGGTATGGTGTTGTTCTATACCGAGCTGATGCACCATGGTGTGAGACTTCCTCTGCATCCCTGGTTGTGGCGGATGGTGAAAAGGATGGAGGTAGCACTCGGTCAGCTCAATCCCAACGTGTGGATTGTGCTGTGCTCCCTCTACACCGCCTTCAGATGGGCCGAGCAATTGGAGCCGACCTATGCCCAACTCATGTACCTGTATGAGTTTGGGTTCCAACAGTAGAGTACCGGGTGGGTCTTCGTCCGTCACCGCAAGAAGAGCAAACAGATTGAGTTCATCTTAGACATACCGACTTCTCAGAAATCATACAAGACGTAGTTTTTCCTGGTTGGTGGGAACTGGGAAGGGAACACCGAGGGACCCCCAATACCATCCAAATTTCAAACTCAAGGTGGATAGTTGTAGCATAGGCCGACCATATGATGTAGATGTTGATATTCTGTATACTCTCAAGTATGACTATGTTGGCTGATAGATTCTCGGTGTGCAGGTTTGTTCCCCGAGGAAGAGATCTCTCCAGAAGAGAAAGCCATTGTTCAACGAGTGAGGGAGATCTTGGACGACCTGAATCGGAACCGACGTGTAACAACCCGTCCCAAATTCCATGATTAGATTAGTGACTAATCACGATTAGTGAGGCTAATCCGTGATTAGTAGAGCGAAATCGGACGAACGATGCAAAATGACCGTTTTGCCCCTAGTCGTGGCAAAACGTTGACTTTTCATTTGGGCAGTCAAATGGACTTTGACCGATGACCGTGACATAGTTCGTGATGTCACGAGTTCATAGACAAGTGGCACGTTCAATTCCGACGTTCGTGGAGGAAGTTATGATGTTCGGAAGTTTAGGGGCATTTTGGTAATTTTAGTTAAAAGGAGCGAAATGTTGACTTTTTGACTAGGATGTCCGATGGCCGAGGGCCAAGGATTATTACGTAGATAAGGACGATATGAATCCATAGACAGGCGGCACGTCGAATTCGGACGTTCGACGACGAAGTTACGGTTCACGGAAGTTCAAGTGCACTATTGCACGAATTACGGAACGAGTTAACTTTTGGACTTTAGTGGGGCTCAGATATTTAATGGAGGCCCAATGGATGAGTGACAAGTGTCACCCATCCGCTGGACATTCCTTCACATACATGCATCGATCGTTCATTTTCCTCATTCAAAACCCATTACCCGATCTCATTTTCTCACCCAACCATTCACCCCAAAATCCATCCAACCCTTATCCTATGATCTGGACTGAGGACAGAGTGAAGTGAGGATGCTGAGGAGGTTGCTGGGCGGCTAGAACTGCCGTCCACGGCGGCGAGAGGAGGAGAAACCCGCAAGGTACCCGGTTAGCCCATTTTGATCCATTTTTCCATTTTTGTTGTTATGGTTGGTTTTTAATGGTTTTAATGAGTCCATTAGGTTGCTAGGGACATGTTAGGAAGGTTTTAGGAAGCTTGGGATGGCTGGGCAGCCATGGGAGAGTTTTGGGAACTTTGAACCGTTTGGTTCAAAATCGAACCATAGGATTTAGGTGTTTTTAGGTTGTTTTAAGGATTAGAATGGATAGGAAACATTAAATTAGGAATTATAGGATTGAATTGGGGTTGAATTGGACCAAATTGAGACGGGAAATTGCCTGAATCGGTCACGCCGGTTCGGCTGGACCGGCTGCGCAGGCTGGACCGGTCGACTACGTGGAGAAGATGACACTGTGCAGGGCGCGTGAGGCCCACGCGCAGTGGCTTCTTGGGGCGCGTGAGGGCTCTTGGCACACATTTCGAGGATGACTTCAACACATGAAATTATCTATTCGATGTAACAAACATTTTGGGACTGGTTTCGTGTCGATCGGACACCATCTCGATATGTTTCGGGGCATCAGAAGGTTTAGGTTCGGTTTAAAAAATAGTTAAAAATACGAGAAAATTATGGGACTTTAGTGGGAGGTTAATTAAGTAGTTAGTAACCTTCTATTACAATTTGGACAAGTTTGGGAGTCCCGGTGACGGTGATCGGCTCGGGAGAGCCTATGGCATGCAAATCGAGGCGGCAGCTCGGACGGTCTGTGAGTGGACCTTGTTTTCTAAATTGGTGCATGCATAAATGTTTATTATATGTTTTAAATACTTGTTTGTGATGCCATGAGTGCATTTTGGATGTGTGGTTACGTATAGGCACGTATTTCGAGGTTTCGGCCCTATACGGTGCCTATACGGGTCTGTATGTCTTTATTGGTCTAAATGAAAAGGTTTTGGATTTCTAAAAGGATAAACTCGGGTATGAGACCCATTTGGTTTTTTCTCGGGCATATGACGCTATTTACGACCTTCGGGTCTAAATCGTGGTCGCGACGGGTGCTTTGTGCACGGTGATCAACGATACAACGCTCGCCTCCAGATTGGGATGTGTTCCTTCCAGAGAGGCCACGATGCACGATTCGTGGTCGGGCAGCCTGGGGAGGCTCGACTTCGGAGTACTGACGGTTCAGGATATCGATCGGTGATTAGTGCACCATGATCTTGTGGTGGTCGCCTCAGTTGATACGTTCACGGTGACATACCAGGATTGAGAGCGGTCCTGGATGGATGGTTGCACACATCCCTATGATCGGAGTCGTGACTAACCCTTAGATATCGGGCACGGTGCCCAGTTGAGTCATATGTTCGGGCACGAGACCCAGTTGTTTTACACTGATGATTTCGGGTCAGGGACCCTAGGTGGATTTCAAAGTTCATGATGGTTTATGGGAACCGGCATGAACTCTGGAAAGGTCATTGTGGTTCATGACGGTTTATGGGAACCGGCATGAACCTTTGTCAGGTCATTCTGGTTCATGACAGTTTATGGGAACCGGCATGAACCCTGGTTAATAGATGTTATGGATCATGACGGTTCAAGGGAACCGGGCATGAATGTTTATGTTATGTATATATATGTATTCATATACCTTCCTTTACTTCTATTATCTCCTCCGGGGAGGGTCGTTGGCCTGGGTGGACCCCGGAGTTGTCACGGAGCACCAACTGAGTGGAGTCATCCCCCAGTTGGGTTCCTTACTCTCAGGAAGGCTATGATTACTATTACCTCGGGTAGGGTCAGTGGTCTGCGGACATTGATCTTGACTTTGAGAAGACTCGGATTGAGACCTAGGTAGCACGCGCGTAAGCCGAGTAAGGCTGTTCACCGATTTGAAAGTTTGAGTCAAAATAGCAAGTGTTGGGGTGTAGGCCGAGTAAGACCAAACCCCAACTCGTGTGTTTGAGTCTAAGTGTTGGTGTAAGCCGAGTAAAGCTGTACACCGACTCGAAAGTTTGAGTCAAAATAGTAAGTGTTGGGGTGTAGGCCGAGTAAGACCGAACCCCGACTCGTATGTTTGAGTCTAAGTGTTGGTGTAAGCCGAGTAAGGTTGTACACCGACTCGAAAGTTTGAGTCAAAATAGCAAGTGTTGGGGTGTAGGCCGAGTAAGACCGAACCTCGACTCGTGTGTTTGAGTCTAAGTGCTTTAGGTTACAAATGCTGGGTAAATGGAAGAGTTCATAAATAACGGGCGCCGTAATCGGCAAATTACAGCAAGTTATAAGATGAAGAAAAAATACAATGTTTAAATGAAGTACTTCTTCAGGTGGTCGGCATTCCATGGGTGGCCCAGTTTTCACCCACTTGAGTCTTCCAATTCATAAGTGTCGGGCCGACAGATTCTTGTAACCCGATATGGACCTTCCCAATTTGGGTCGAGAGTTCCGGCTGAGCTGTCCTTGGTGGCGAGGTTGACTTTCCGAAGGACCTAGTCTCTTTCCTGAAAACCCCGGTGTTTGACTCTACCATTATGGTAATTGCAGAGCGGCTGTTTGCATGCAATGTTTCTGAGGTTAGCCTGCTCCCTGTATTCTTCAATGAGATCGAGACTGAGTGCAAGCTGATGGTTATTTTGCTCAGGTTCCTAGGTCGATACTCGGTAAGAAGCTTCGTTCAGTTCAGCAGGGATGACCGCTTCCGTTCCGAAGGTCAGGAGAAAGGGGTTTCATTTGTAGATGTACGGTAGGAAGTCCGATATGACGAGAGCGCGTTGGGGAGAATTTCGGACCACTTGCCCTTGGCCTCGTCTAGATGCGTTTTCAGTGTGTGCTTGAGGATTTTGTTGATGGCTTCTACCTTTCCATTGGATTGAGGGTGAGCTGATGAAGCGAAGTAGAGACGGATATTGTGTCTGTCACAAAAGGCACAAAAGCGTGTGTTGTCGAATTGCTTGTCGTTGTCTGTGACAATTGTGTACGGGAGACTGGAACGGCAAATAATGTTTTGGAAGACGAACGTTTCAATCTGGGCAGTGGTGATGGAAGCCAAAGCTTTTGCCTCTACCCACTTGGTGAAGTAGTCCACTGCTACTACCGCATACTATGTCTTACCTTTCTCTGCTGGCATTTTCCCGATTAAGTCAAGTCCCCACTGTGAGAAAGGCCAGAGGCTGATCATGGGTGTGAGGTTCTCTGGAGGTAAGTGAAGGAGAGGGGCGAACCGTTGACACTTATCGCACCGTTTGGTCAGTTCTGCCGCATCTCCATGCATAGTAGGCCAATAGAACCCCTGTCTGAAGGCTTTATGGGCCAACGAACGCGGTCCAGGGTGATTTCCGCAAATACAGCCATGTATTTCTTCCAGAATGGCTCTGCCTGTCTCTAGGACGAGACACTTTAGGAGAGGCAGAGTAAAACCCTCGCTTGTAGAGTTGGCTGTCGATGAGTGTATACCGAGATGCCCGTCTCTAGACCTTTTTGGCCTCGATCTTGTCTTAAGGGAGAGTTCCGTTTGTGAGGAATCCCAGCAGCGGGGTCATCCACGTGCCGTTAGTGTTGATTGCACAGACCGCCGAGCATTGTGCGCTGGGTTGATCAAGAATTTTGACCAGTACATTTCGACTCTATTTCTCATCGAGGGAGGATGCAAGCCGGGCTAGAGTATCAGCGTCGCTATTTTCGGAGTGTGGAATCCGAGTGATAGCATAACTGTGGAAACCACAGAGAAGATACTTCGCCAACGCTCTGTATGCTGCCATGGAAGAGTCTTTGGCCTCATTCTCGTTGTTGATCTGGTTGACGATGAGCTGTGAATCGCTGAAGATTTTGATACGTTGTGCCTCCATGGTCTTGGCGAGGCGGAGTCCTGCAAGGAGGGCCTCATACTCTGCGGCATTGTTGGAGGCCTTGAATTGAAAACGAAGGGCCTATTCCATTCGGATCTTGTCTGGTGTGGTGAGGACAAGTCTGGCTCCGGATCCATTGTGGCAGGACGACCCGTCGACATAGAGGAGCCAAGTCGGCTGAGCAGGGTCAATCTGGGGGTTCTCCTCATCCAAAATATGTGTTATGGATGGAGGAGCAGATGGTGTGATCTCATGTGCGGCCACCACTGGAAAGTAGGAAAATTCGGAAATGAAGTCTGCTACGGCCTGTCCCTTCTCGGCGGTGTGGAGAGTGAAGGTGAAGTGGAGCTCGCTGAGTTCTATTGCCCACTTAAGTAATCGCCCCGATGTTTCGGGCTTCTGGAGTACTTGCCGGAGTGGTTTGTAGGTCATCACAGTTATGGAATGAGCCTGGAAGTATGGCCGGAGCTTTCTAGAGGACATGGTGAGGGCGAAGGTGAGCTTCTCTGGGTCAAAGTATCTCGTCTCGGCGTCCTGCAAAGCTTTGCCGACGTAGTACACCAGGTGTTCAGTGTCATCCTTGCGCTTAACTAGTACCGAACTGACGGTAGAAGCGGAGACAGACAGGTACATGTAAAAGGGTTTCCCCGGTGTCAGGTCTCGCCAATAACGGCGCTCTGCCCATGTATTCCTTGAGTTCAGTGAAAGCCTTAGTGCACTCCTCCGTCCAGGTAATGTGTTTGGACTTGCTCTTTAGGGCTTTGAAGAAAGGCACGCACTTGTCGGTGGCTTTGGAGTTGAAGCGTGTAAGGGCTGCGACCCGGCCAGTTAGGCTTTGTGTAACGACCCGTCCTGGGATTCCGGATTGGCAACGTAATTAGTGACGGATTAGTTAGATAAATAGGTGGTTAGTTGGTTACGTTTGGACTTTTAGCACAGAATGACGATTTTACCCTTCGAATGGGCAAAATGTTGACTTTTAGTTCGGACGGTCAATTGGGCATTGGCCGATGACCGTGACGTAGTTCGGGACGTCACGAGTCCGTAGACAGGTGGCACGCTCGATTCCGACATCCGAGGAGGAAGTTATGATGTTCGGAAGGTTGAGGACACTTTCGTAATTTGGTTAAAAAAGGGGAAAAGTTGACTTTTCGCACGACAAGGTTTTTACACGTAGACCGAGGACTGTTTGGTAGATCTCGTCGTCCTGAGTGCAACGACAGGCAGCATGCCTTCATCGGACAACTGACAGGTGAGATATAGGTCTAGAAAGGAGAAGGGTAAAATCTTAATTTGGACTCACAAGGGCATTTTGGTCTTTTTGCACTTTGGGAATTGTGCAAACCAGATTGGGACAAGTGTGCATTGTTCCTTGGATATTTTTGAGATTGGGACCATAGGATTGTGACATGTGGCTGTTCTCTAGTGGGTTCTAGGTTGCACAGGCAAAAATTAAATTTGGGATGTGTGTGTGTGAGTCGTGTTTGTGCGAAGAGAGAATAACAGAGACGGTGCCTGGGGAGGAGAAATCGATCGGTTTCTGGGCGAGGGTGTGAGTGTTGGTGAGCCAGTGAGTGAGAGTATAGATGAATGGTGAAGCTGGTGAGTGTTTGGTTGAGGGTGTGTGGAGAAAGGCTGAGAGGAGAGTGAGTTTCCAGGAAAACAGAGAGGGCGGTTGGTGGTGGTGCTGCCGTGTTTTGCTTACACCGGTCGAGTTTGGGGTTGTGGGTGTGATCAGAGGACGGAAGAAAGTTGACAGGACCCATCCCAATCCCCCCGGGATTAGTGCGGGATGACCTGCTCCCGTCTGACACGAAGTGTCAGACAAGGGATATTTCCAACCTTTGCCCTCCCGGGCTATCAGAGTACGCTAGGATCCAGAGGAGGTATGTGATATCTCCGTCTCTGCTATAGTCCACATCCGATGTCAACCTGAAGGGCAGTCAAAACATTAAAAGCTGTGAGTGGACGAAACAAGAGTTTATAAAAACATTTTAACGAGAAGACATTTGTACCCTTCACTAAAAAACATGCATGCATTCGAAAACTATTTATCCAGAAAAACCATAATGAAATCAAGTACACGGGCCACTGCCCAAATCCATAAGGGACTCATCCCAAATCAGAAGAAACTAACCAAACGGGCCACTGCCCAAAACCTGTGTAAACACACATCATATAGCATACATCATATATACATATAATTCACACAACCAATCCTGTCACGGGTTCCAAAGCTACGCGCGTGCTACCCAGGTCTCAATCCGAGTCTTCTCAAAGTCAAGATCAATGTCCGCAGACCACTGACCCTACCCGAGGTAATAGTAATCATAGCCTTCCTGAGAGTAAGGAACCCAACTGGGGGGTGACTCCACTCAGTCGGTGCTCCGTGACTACTCCAGGGTCCACCCAGGCCAACGACCCTCCCCGGAGGAGATAATAGAAGTAAAGGAAGGTATATGAATACAAATATATACATAACATAAACATTCATGCCCGGTTCCCTTGAACCTTCATGATCTATAACATCCATAACAAGGGTTCATGCCGGTTCCCATAAACCGTCATGAACCAGAATGACCTGACAAAGGTTCATGCCGGTTCCCATAAACCGTCATGAACCATAATGACCTTTCCAGAGTTCATGCCGGTTCCCATAAACCGTCATGAACTTGGAAATCCATCTAGGGTCCCTGACCCGAAAGCATCAGTGTAAAACAACTGGGTCTCGTGCCCGAACATATGACTCAACTGGGCACCGTGCCCGATATCTAAGGGTCAGTCACGACTCCGATCATAGTGATGCGTGCAACCATCCATCCAGGACCGCTCTCAATCCTGGTATGTCGCTGTGAACGAATCAACCGACGCGACCACCACAAGATCATGGTGCACTCATCACCGATCGATATCCTGAACCGTCAGCACTTCGAAGTCGAGCCTCCCCAGGCTGCCCGACCACGAATCGTGCATCGTGACCTCTCCGGAAGGAACACATCCCAAACCGGAGGCGAGCGTCGTATCGTTGATCGCCGTGCACATAGCACCCGTCGCGACCACGATTTAGACCCGAAGGTCGTAAATAGCGTCATATGCCTGAGACAAAACCAAATGGGTCTCATACCCAAGTTTATCTTTTTAGAAATCCAAAACCTTTTCATTTAGACCAATAAAGAAATACAGACCCGTATAGGCACCGTATAGGGCTGAAACCTCGAAATACGTGTCTATACGTAACCACATACAAATGCACCCATGGCATCATCAAACATGTAATAAAACACATAATAAACATTTATGCATGAACCGATTTAGAAAACAAGGTCCACTCACAGACCGTCCGAGCTGCCGCCTCGATTTGCGTGTCATACGGCTCCCCGATCCGATCACCATCACCGAGACTCCCAAACCTATCCAAATTTTAATAGAAGGTTAATAACTACTTAATTAACCTCCTACCAAAGCCCCATAATTTTCCCGAACTTTTAACTATTTTTAAACCTACCCTAAACCTTCCAATGCCCCGAAACACATCGAGCCGTGTCCAATCGACACAAAACCTATCCCAAAATGTTCGTTACATCGAATAGAAGATTTCTCGTGTTGAACACTTTCCCAAATTATGGCCCACGCGTCCTCACGAGCCCCTAGAAGGTCGAAAACACTGTTCATCACCATCAACCTCAGGAAAACCGGTTTTTTTTTCTGGTTTTCCGGTCTGGTCACTGTGCTGAACCGGCAGAACCGGTTCAGCGTTCCTACTCCCTCATTTTCGGTCCGTTTGCCTCCATATCAATCCCTAAATTCCTCTTTTCTCATTTCCTATCTAACCCAATAATCAAACCTAGCTAAAACCCGCATAAACCATGGTTTGATTTTTGAACCAAACGGTTCAAACGTCCAAAACCTCCCATGGTGTCCTACCGTTCCTAACCATCCTCAAAACCAGTCTAAAACCTTCCTACTAACCCTTTTAATTCATTGAAAGCAACCAAAACAACCCATAATACATATATTGAAAAATGGGAAGAATCGGGCCTTACCGTGCACCCGCACGGGTTCACGGCTCCACCGCCCACGGCGGCGCTTTCCTGGGCCGGCCACCGCATCCTACATCCTCCCTCACCCTCTGGTCTCAGTCCTGGTCGAAATGGGGTTGGGTTGGCTGAGTTTGGGTGAATTGTTTGGGTGAGATCGGGTAATGGGTTTGTGTTTGGATGAAGAAATGAAAATGCACGAGAAGGTTGGATGCATGAATGGGGGCTGGTAACCAGTGGTTGGGTGACACCTGTCACTCATCCATTGGTTGCTGAAAAGTAACTGGGCCCACTAAAGACAAACGGTCCTCGTAAAACGTGTAGTCATGAATAGTAATCGGGAACTTCCGTGAACCGTAACTTCGTCGTCGAACGTCCGAATTCGACGTGCCGCCTGTCTACGAATTCGTATCGTCCCGATCTACATAATGGTCCTTGGCCCTCGGCCATCGGACATCCCGGTCAAAAAGTCAACTATTTGCCCTTTTTTTAACCAAAATTACCAAAATGCCCCTAAACTTTCGAATGTCATAACTTCTTCCTCGAACGTCGGATTTGAACGTGCCACCTGTGTATGAACTCGTGACGTCACGAACTACGTCACAGTCATCGGTCAAAGTCCATTCGCCTGAATTAAAAGTCAACGTTTTGCCACCATCAGGGGCAAACCGGTCATTTTGCATTGTTCGTCCGATTTCGCCCTACTAATCATGGATTAACCTCACTAATCGTGATTAGTCACTAATCTAATCTAGGAATTTGGGACGGGTTGTTACAAAAGTTACTAGACGGGCTAAGCTACGGTGGAGTTCACGGCAGTGCACTGAACAGGTAAACTTTCTCTGTTTCCCCTGTTTTTTTTCGCTTTGATTCAAACGTTAAGTCGTGGCGTTTGGGGTCGAGTTGAGGTGTTTGGTGAGTTATAGTGGACTCAGTAGGTTCCTAGGAAGCTTCTGGTTGTGAAGCCGTGACGGGGGAATACACGGTTGGCCGGGAACCGAAATAGGGGTTTTCGGGTGGTTTTTTTCGACCTTGAGGGAGACGGGTTAGAGGCCGTGATGTTGTGTTTGGAGTAGGGGAATGGATTTCTTAGGGTAGGACGAAGCTAGGGGAGTTGAAAGGAACAGAAATGGATGGAGAGTGACGGAGAACCGGTTACGCCGATTCAGAACGGTGTGACCATCGAAGAAGACAATGAACAATGCCCTGTGTGCAGGCGCGTGAAGCCCACGCGCAGCCCCTTTGGGCGGAGCGTGAGGGCGCGTTGGGAGGTTTCCGGGGAAGTGTCCAACATAATTTGTGGTCTAATCATTGTAACGAATCTGTTAGGATAAGTTTCGGGACAATCGGACAATGTCTCGTGTTAGTTCTAAGTGGTCGAAAGTTTAGGGTCCCGTTTTAGTACGTTTAGAGTTCGGGAAAATTGGGGAAAAATTAGGAGAAACTTGGTGGACGTGTTAGTGACTCGTTTTGGTGACTCTGGACAGGTTCGGGAAAGCCGAGGATAGTGGAATGGTCGGAAACGGTGGAAATGCGCGCGTATCGAGACGACGTCGGAATGGTCTGTGAGTGGACTTTGTTTTCTAACTCTTGATGCATGCATATATGTTTTATTATGTTTTCATACGTGATTCTATGATTTGCTTTATGATCTTGATGGTTTACGGTTGTGCATGATTTTCGAGGTATTTTACGGATTTTCACGTTTTACGAGGTTTTGATTTCTCTTGAGGTTTGACGATGATTTTAATGATTTGATTTTGGGATTTGAAATGTGATTTGATGTCAATGATTTGATAAGGATTTCGAAAAAGTGATTTCGGGCTTGGAGCCCTTTTCATGAGTTTTTGGTTTGAAACTGGATTTTGGATTTGGTTTTGATGGTTGGAAAGGAAATATGGAATTGGGTTCAGGACGATGGTTCCGGATGCCGGCTTACGGAATCATCGTTACGAATTTGACTGTGGATTTTCTGTGGTTTTCACTAATTGAATGAAAAATGGTTTTGGGTTTAAAGACCAGGAAAAGAAAAGGAAACCCACTGGATCTAATTTTGAGTTTAAAGACTCGGATTGATTGACCGGGGGAGGGCCCTGGATTGATGTTTTCAGTTTAAAGACTCGGTATGGTTTTGAGTTTAAAGACTTGGATATGATACGCCCCCCCCCCCCCCCCCCCCCCCGAGGCCTGTGATTGTGTTTTGAGTTTAATGACTCGGATATCCCGAGAAGGCCTGGCTATTTGTGCATTGTGTTTTGAGTTTAAAGACACCAGCGCACTTGAGATCCAGTAAACTTGTATGATTGATATTTTCACTGGTTTTTCACTGGTTTTCCGATGTTTTGGGCCGTGGCCCGGATGAAATAGTTTTCGATGGTTTTGGGACTGAGTTCCTAGATGGAGGTTGATTTGAGATTTGAGGCTGAGGCCTGGATTTGAATAACGATTTTGACACGAGTTTTCAAATGGTTTTTCTTGGATGGTTTTTGATATGAGTAGTTTCATGACTTGAAATGATATGCATGCATTGGTTTTTGCATGGAGGGTATAAATTCCATTGTTTTATGAAATGTTATTAAATATATTCTTTCTTTTTGTCCACTCACAGTCTTTTCGTGTTTTCGATACCCTCCAGGTTGTTACGGCGCGGGCTGTCGGTCGAGAGAGACGGAGACATCATACGCGCGATCCACAATAGCTCGGCACACTCTGGGAAGTTCGGAAGCTTCGGTATGGTTGGTTCGAGAATCCCTTGTCCGACTTACGTGTCACATGGAGGTTGGACGTCAGTTTAGCCTTCCTGTCATGAGTAAGTTAGACGGAAGCAGGATTTAGCCCTTAATCCCGTGGGATTAGGGGTGGGTTCTGACACTTTGCACCTCCTTCTGGGTTCGCGGAGGCTCCATATTGACTAGGGCCTTGATTTTCTCCGGATTGGCCTCAATACCTCTCTGACTAATCATGAAGCCCAGGAATTTACCAGAGCCGACTTCGAAGACGCATTTGGCCGGGTTCAACCTCATCCGGTATCGTTTGAGGACGTCGAACATCCGTGAGAGATTGGGGATATGCAAGTCAGCTGATTTACTCTTAACGAGCATGTCATCAACGTAAACCTCCATTGTTTTCCCAATCTGGTCGGTGAACATGAAGTTTACCAGGTGTTGGTATGTGGCCCCGGCGTTCTTGAGTCCGAAAGGCATGACATTATAGCAATATAATCCCTGATCTGTTCGGAAGGTTGTGTGGATCTGATCTGCCGGATGCATAAAGATTTAGTTATAGCCTGAGTATGCATCCATGAAGCTGAGGAGTTCATGCCCTGCCATGGCATCGACCAGTTGGTCTATCTTTGGCAGAGGAAAACTGTCTTTGGGGCAAGCCTTGTTTAGGTAAGTGAAATCAATGCACATTCGCCACGCCCCCGAGGGTTTCTTGACGAGTACAACGTTGGCTACCCAGGCAGCATAGACGGCCTTCCGGACAAAGTGAATGGTGCTGAGTTTGACGATTTCTACCTTCATACCCACGGTCCTCTCTGCATCGTAGAGGTGACGTTTCTGTTCGACAGGCTTGTAGGCAGGATCGATACTGAGTCGGTGATAGATAACGTCAGTGGAGATGCCGGGCATGTCGGCGTAGGACCAGGCGAAGACCTCAGAGTTTTCTCTTAAAAAATGAATCAGCTGTGAGCGTAGGTCCGGCGAAAGTGTCGTCCCAATCTTTACCTTTCGGTCCGTAAAGTTGTGGGAGAGTATTATCTCTTCAACATCCTCAATAGGCTGCGGATATGGTGTTGCTGAGTGGTCCCGAGGGTCTTCAATTGGTTCATCTTGTATTCTCCGTGCATCCTGAGGGTTGACGGGGTCAGCCTCGAATGCGGATTCTGTTACCGCCATGGTTTCCTTTGGTGGCTGGATTGGGGTGACAGAGTTGCACGCTTTTGCAGCAATTTGGTCTCCTTTGACTTGGCCAATCCTCATAGGGGTTGGGAATTTTACTAGAAGCAGGTGGGTGGAGACGACTGCCTTCATTTGGTTAAGTATTCCCCGCCCAAGAATGGCGTTGTAGGCCGCGGGGCAGTCCACCACTAAGAAGGGTGCTAGCAAGGTTTCCCTCCGTGGATGTGTTCTAAGGGAGAGGGGGAGGGTGACCGTTCCATGCGGGACGATGGAGTCCCTAGTGAAACCGAAGAGCGGCGTAGGTAAGCGGTCTAGACTCGCTTCTGGGATGCCCAATTGCTTGAAATCTCGCATGAAGAGGATGTTGACCGAGCTTCCAGTGTCGACCATCACCCGCTGTACGTCGAAGTTGGATATCTCAGCCATAACGACAATGGGGTCGTCGTGAGGATAGACGATCCCGCACTCCTCCTCCTCTGAAAAGGTGATGGGCTCCCACCCGAGTCGGTTTGTTTTCTTGGCTCTTCCCTCTTCGATGCTGAAGAGTTGGTGATTCTGTTTGGTGGCGCGTAGAAAGTTCTTCCTCGCCCGGTTGGAAGTGAGCAGGTAAAAAATGGATGGCCCTCTGGAGATCGTGTTGATCTGTGGGTTGCGAGGTGGGGGTGGTGCGTGCTGGAGATATTGGTTGATCTTCCCATCTCGGGCCAGAGCTTCCACCAGATCCCGGAACGCAACGCATTGGTCAATGCTATTGCCATTGTACTTGTGGTATTGGTAGTAAATTCCTGTGTCTTTTCCAAGCTTGCCCTTTGTCGGCGCCCAAGTAGACTTCGGGATCATATGCTCTACGTTGAGGAGGACGTTCTCATAGGGAGTATTGAGGATGGTGTAGGTATCATATTTGGACAGAGGAACTCGTTTTTCCCCATTGTTTGACCACTCCCCCTGTTATCTTTCTTGGTGATTCGGGTCCTTACCCTTCTTTCCGAGGCTGTACAGGTTGTTGCTACGGGGGTAGTCTTTCCGTTTCCCCCCATAGCTCTGTTGCCCCTGCTCCTGCGGGCGCTGCGCTGAGCCTTGCTGTTTCGGGATGCTCGGTATGTATGTTTTTACCGAGTCGGCTCGGGGAGGTTGATAGACATTGGCAGCGTTGGACCTTTGGCCCAGTGCTTCAGCCTTGGCGTGGACCGCCGCCTGTTTCATAATTTCATTGTAAGTTGTCCAACCTTGGGTGTGAGCTACGTACCTGAAGGGGGAGTCCTGGAGGCCACCCTTGAAGGCCGTAAAAGCTGTCAGGTCATCTGTCTCCGTGCACCGGGAGTATTCGTAACTGAACCTTGCTGCGTACCGCTGCAGCGATTCATGTTCACCTTGTTTAAGCTGGAAAAGGTCTTTGGCCGAGGATAACCGGTCGGTCTGAATCATGAACTAGTTCATTACGGTGGAGGTGAGCTGTTCAAAAGAGTCGATGGACCCGGATTCCAACTTGTAGAACCAATTGATCGCCGCTTCGATCAGTATGGAACTGAGGATGAGGCACTGTTCCTCAACCGCTAGGTTTTTAAGGGCGATGGCTGAGTAGAAATTATTCATGTGGTTCCACGGGTCGTCCTTCCCGATGTAAAGGGGGATTTTTAAGGGCTTTATCTCATGGTTGATTCTTTCTGTAAAAGGGCCCGGGCTGGTTTTTGACCAGGCTGGTCTTGCTGCCCGAGCTATCCCGGCCTCGAGTGTCCGGACTCGGTCCATGAGGTGGTGGACGAGCGAGTCGGTTCTGGATTGCTGCATGGCCCCTTGATTTTTTGGTTCGGCCCGTCGAGTATCCCTGGGTGCCCGGTCGTGGCCGACCTGATATGACAGGTAGCGTCTCTCCCGCTCGGTGGACTCTGGGAGCTAATTCCCCCTAGACCGACCTACATTGACCGATCGGTGTCCCTCAGGTTGGGCAAGTTTTGGGATCCACTTCCCCTGTTACCGACCAACCTTGACCGCTCGGTATCCCTCGGGCGGGGTGGTTCTTGAGGTTTATCGTTCTGTCGGCCGCCCTACCCTAACCGCTCGGTGCTTCGCCGGCGGGTTGGTTTAGGTGGACGGTGCGCAAGGCCGAGACGGGTTGACCGCTCGGTGTCATCGCGAGAGGACCTCGATGTTTATCTCTCTTGGTGCGAACGGTCGGTCCTGTTGCCCCGCTGCCGAGCCGATTTGGCTGTGCTCTTGGCCTCCATGGATGAGTCGGTGACGGGGATGGGGTCTCCTATAGAAAACCTTCCATGGCTACCGCCTTGATGGGACCACCGAGTGGTGACGTGTGCTCGGTGGTGATGTCCCTTTCCGACCTTGGGATGAGGGTCGGGTCAGCGTGACTGGTGGTCATTGACCAAATGATTGCGTCCTTCTCCCTCACTGAGGGCATCACGGGCGTCCCGATAAATCTTGGTGTCGCCGGGCTGGCAACTGGGGATGATCAACATCCGAGTGTGTTTCTTGCTTGGCTCGGCGTCCGCTTGCCTACCCTTATGTGGCTCGGCGGCCATGTGCTCTTTTTTCCTTTCATTCCAGTCGGCGATTTCTTTCAACACGCTCGGCGTACTCGACCACCACCCTGTCGGCCTCATCCTTACCGACGCGAGCTCGGTGGGCAGCGAGTTCTGCCTGTGCGACCCGTAGCTGTTCGGCCACCTCCGTGTACCGATCATCGAGTGCCTGGCATCTCGACTCGGCCTGGGTACCCTTAGTTTTGACCTCGGCCATGTCACTCTGGAGTCTCTCGATTATCTGTAAAAAGTTAAGAGAGTGGTCTCTCATTGTTCTGGGGCCTTGCCCGGGTATGATTTCGCCAAGATCGTGTTCTCCCTGCATGTTCAGTGTTGACGAGTGTTCTCTCGGTGTAATAAGTGGATGAGTCTTAACTCGGTCTGATTGAGCGTGGGTAAACTTAGTCAGTTTCCCACAGACAGCGCCAAACTCATTGCCCAATCACCGAATGACGCGTGACCTTCCTCGTAACCTATCAACTTAAAAGGAACGTGGGCTCTCCGTTAGTACGGGCACCGGTGTTGTAACGACCCGTCCCAGAATTCGGGATTAGATTACTGACTAATCATGATTACCAGGGTTAATCGGTTATTAGTTGGGCGAACTCGGACGAACGGTGCAAAATGACCGTTTTGCCCCTAATCGTGGGTAAAACGTTGACTTTTTATTCGGATGGTCAAATAGACTTTGACCAATGGCCGTGACGTAGTTTGGGACGTCACGAGTTCATAGACAGGTGGCAAGTTCGATTCCGACGTTCGTGGTGAAAGTTATGGCGTTCGGAAGTCCAGGGGCGTTTTTGTAATTTAGACGGAATAAGGGAAAATGTTGACTTTTTGATTGGGAGGTCCGATGGCCGAGGGCCAAGGACCGTTTGGAAGGTCTCGATGCCCTGAGTCCGTAGACAGGCGGCACACATCAATCGGAGTCTGAATGACCGAGTTACGGGCCTGGATGCGTGAGGGGCATTTTGGTAATTTTCTGCACAGGGGCAGAATTGTAAATTCACCGGGATTGCTTGAAAGTTAATGTAGCGGCTGTGTTGGGGGAACATGGCCAGTGCACGGGTGGTTTGTTTATGGGGCAAATTGCTGGCCTAAACTATTGTTTATGGGTTGATTGGATTGTTTAATTACATAGTGGGATGCAAGGCTGTGTGGGACGGTGGGTATGGCCATTAAACAACGGCTGGTGCACCTGAAAATGGAAGAAAATAGAGGACTATTCCCCACGCTTGATCAGTCGTCCCCAGGCCAGAATTGAGTGGGTTTTAAATGGGAAGAGACTATGGGTGCTGAGAGAAACACTCTGAGATTGAGAGAGGGAGGAAATGAGAGGAAATGGTGAGGGGAAGTTCTGAAAAACCCAAACTGGTTCTTTGAGAATTCAAAATCGAACTTCCAGTTTTAGGCCAGCCCATGACTAATTGAAGATTGAATGAGCTTCCTGGAACCTTCACGAGTCGATCCAGACCAAATGTGGCCATTTTCGAGGCTCCTGGAGCTGTGCACAGACGCAGTGGGTGGCCGGAAAATCCAAGCTTGGAGTCGTGATAATTGAGGTTAGTTCTCGTGAAATTACTTGTGTAATCATCCTTATAATGAGTATACGAAGCTTCCCATCTGATTAATTGAGAGAAACTGTGACTGTGTAATGAATGGGGACTTTGGACCCGATTAGGACCCGTATTCGATTGAGCTGGTTTTAGGACATGTCGACTTGAATAAGTTAAACAGAACTTAAATTGGGTCCATTATGATACTATCTGAGAGTTTAATTGAAGGAATTAAGTGGATAATCGGAGGGATTGAATCGGGTCAAGTGACGGGTTGCAGACCCGTATTGCAGTGGAATCGGGTGAAGGAGACGAACTGTTCACCGTTACTGTAGCTGGCGCGTGGCTGTCACACGCAGCCACTCACGGCGGTGCTTGACGGCGCGTGGGCACGAATCCCGAGGTACTGACACGAATTTTATCCCATACGTTATAACGAACATTTTAGCGTTGGTTTCGTGTCAATCGGATCCCGTTCGGATACTGTTCGGGATGTCCGAAGGTTTTAAGTCGGGTTTAAAAATACTTAAAAATTCGGGAAAATTACGGGACTTGAATAGGATGTTATTGAGGAGGTTAGTAACCCTCTAATGTGATATGAACAGGTTCGGGAGTCCCAGTGTTAGTAACGAGGCCCGGGAAGGCCGGTGGCACGCGTATCGAGGCGCTCGGTTAAACGGTATGTGAATGGACTTTGGTTTTATAAATTCGTTGCATGCATAACTGTTTCATGATTTTTATAATTGTGAGTATATGATTTATTTTGGATATCAGTGAATTTACATGATTTCACATATTTCGAGGCGATTTACATGTTTGCACGTAAATCGAGGTTTTCTGGATCTGCACTGATTTCCATAATTGTGGTTGGATATGATTTCATGAAACAGTTACTTATTTGATAAAGTAAATTCGGGCCAGGGGCCCAGTTGATTTAAGAAATCGGGCTAGGGGCCCAGTTGACTTATGAAATCGGGTCAGGGGCCCATTTAATTTATATATGTGATTTCGGGTCGAGGACCCTAAAATGGAATTGAATAAATGATTTCGGATTTAATAATCAACTATTTGGACTTATGACGGTTTTATGGAAATTCGGGGCAGGGCCCTTGTGATATTTTGGAAATGAATAATAAAATGTGTTCCATAAAACCATCTCGATACGAGGATATATATTGGTCTCCTCCAGGTGTAGGGGACACTAGGGAAGTCACGGTGCATTGTCTGCGAGGGGTCATTGTACGGAGCGGCCAGACCGTATAGTGACTCAGGAGCAGGATTGCTATGATTAGACGTCGGGGACGTCAAGCGTCTGGGACGCTATGCATCGGGGATGCTGGAGATGGAAAAAATAATAAATGTATATTACTGGATTTATGAAATAACTCTTGGATTGACTTTTGGGATTTGAAACTATGCTTATGGTTTCCGGGCTAAGGCCCTAATGGTTATTTCTAAATAAATATGTGATTATTGGTTTTTGATGCATGCATATGTTTTTACTGAATGGGCATAAAAGTCTTTATAAATTTTTTTAACAGATTTGTTTATTTTCGTCCACTCACAGCTTTTGTTTTTAATGCCTTTCAGGTTGATTACGGATGCAACTGCAGCAGAGACTGGGACATGGCACACCTCCTCCATCGATCCTTGCGCACTCTGGAATCCCGTTTGGGCAGTGGCAACAGGTTATCCCTTGTCTGACACCTCTTATCAGACGAGAGCATGACACATTCCATGGTAATCCCGGGGGATTGGGATGGGTCTTGTCAGGTGTGGTGCTGGCCTAAGGTTCTCCGACGGTCAAGTCAGTTACTTTGTTCGTAAAAGGAAATAGTAAACGGTAAGTTTGGTAGAGTAATTGTGAATCGTAATCTTAGTTACCTTTATTGGGAAATGTGTACCCCCTATGTATGGGTAGGTGGGATGTTTAATTTCCAAAGTTCCGATGTGGGACAAATGCTCCTCAATTTACGTGCTGACACGTGTTACGCAGATCGAGGGTGGATAGACTTCCACGTGGCATCCCGCATTGGGCCCAGTGTTAGGGCTGTGTAAGTATGGTAGTTTTGGGCCTTGAACGGAGTCTGAACTTTAAGTATACGGCTCAGTGGGTCTGGTCAGATATGGTGTCAACAACATAGAAACCCATTTAAATCACATAAATATGCATGCATGATAGTTTAGGGAAAGAAACTCCAATCACACACCTCTGAATTGCCGAATTCATCGTTGCACGTTTTTTCGTAATTTCTGAGAATGTCACTTCGTTCCAAAATTCACATCTACGGGTCACAAATCATCCCAATTATCTTCTAATTTAATCCCATAAGTTTTTGGGACTTTTAAACTTATTTAAAACGCACCCCAACCCTTCGAACACCAAAAACTACCCCGAAACGGTGTCCGAATGACTCGAAACCTATGCCAAAATGTCTATAACACCGAAATGATGAAAACACATGTTGAAACTACGTCAAAAATCCCTCTCACGCACCATCCAAAGTGGTTGCATGTGGGAGCCACGCGTCAGCTACAGTACGATGTGACTTTTCATCGTCTTCTTCACGGAATCGGGTCTGCAACTCGGGTCCTGACTTTGTTTCGTGACCCGTTTTCAAATTCTCCAATTCCAAACCATTTTTCACAATTAAACCGACTATACTAATCAGAATTAACCCAAAAACATGTTTTCTAACTTCAATTCGAGGATTAACTCACTTTACATCATCAAATTCAATCAAGCTTGGAAACTCAAATTTCGAACTCAGTTACAAAGCTATCTCTGTAACGACCCGTCCCAAACCTAAGTGATTAAATAAGGATTAATCAGGATTAATCGAGGATTATCGGACGATTGAGGTAAAATGACGATTTTGCCCCCAGATAGGTGAAAAATTTGACTTTTGACCGGGGAAGTCGAATGCACATGGACTGAGGTCCATTATGTAGATTGAGATGATACGAGTCCATAGACAAGCGGCACGTCGAAATCGAACATCGTACATGAAAGTTACGGGTCAAGGACGGTTTTCCATACTATTCATGGTTGCACGAAAATCGACACAATTGACTTTGGGGCATTTAATGTAGGACCCAAAATATCTTGTAGGGACCAAAACATGAGTGACAAGTGTCACTGATCCATTGATCCACACATTACATACTTGCACCTCCCCATTTTCATTTCATCTTCTTCATTCATCCTACCCAAAATCCCAACCCATTCTCTTCTTCATGCCATTCCGGTTTGAGGCCACAGAGAGATTGAGAGGGTGATTGAGTGACTGAGAGGACTGTGGAGGAGACGGTGGAGCCACGGTGGGGTTGCTGGTCGTGAACCCAGGTAAAAACCAAAACCCTTTTTAAGTTTGAAATTCGAATTTGGTTTTTTGGACGTTTTGGATAGAAACTGATGCCTGGTTACCTTCCCTGAGTCCTTGTGAGTGTGTAGGGCCAAGAATCAAAGATATTGGACGATTGGAGTGGCTCTGGTAGTGGTTCAAAAGTTGGTCATGAAATATTGTTGGTGAAAGGTGAGATTCATACATTTTCTTCTTATTTTGAGGTCAAAGATCCCTTCCTGGGAGGAAGACAATCACGCGGGTGAAAGAATGGAGGTAAATGGTGTTCAGAAGGCTGAGTTCTGGTGTTTAGACGGCTGAGTTCTGATCGGGTCGAGGTCGCAGGTCAAATCGACCCGTTACAGTCAAACGGGCCTAACCGCCTAAGGCTAAAGATGATGACATGGCAAGCCACATCATCATGTTAGGCCATGTGACCAACCAAAGGGTGACACATGGCTAGGTGTCGGTCCAGTTAGTAACTGATGTGACAGTGCCATGTCAGACTTGTCAGACCACGTGGACCAGTGAGATGGTGCCACATTGTGGGGTGTCAAAGAGGTGTCAAACCTGTCCCTAACACGTGGCACCAATCAGGGTGTGCCCCGTGTCAAGTTGTAAGGAGTTGTCAGATGTCAGACTTGTCAAGATGACGTCAACAGTGACGTCAGCATGACGTCAACGTTGACCAACGTTTACTGGACTTTGACTGGCGCGTGTGGGCGTGTGGGCATGAATGTCGAGGTTAAACCAGTCTTGTTCTAAATTTTTCGACGATATAAATTCAATGGTGGTGGTTTCAGGTCGATCAGAGATTATTTAATGGGTCATTTGGAGGTTTTTTTCATCGAAAAGCGTGTTCGGGACGCATTCTCGGTTCCAGGATAGTTAGTGGTTTTTTATATGAACTTGTAGAGGTTTTTAGTAACCTTTAGGTATGGTTTGGACATGCCTAGACGTCCTGGAGACTGTGGATTAACATTGGATTGGCTTACGGCGAGGGTTTTGGAGGGCGTAGCGTGGACTGTTTGTGAGTGGACTTTAGTTTATAAATGATTCATGCATATATGTTTTAATGTTTTATGAATATGGTATGAAATTCAAAGTTTGCATATTACTTGAATGATAATTGCTTAAAGCTTTATATGTTGGTTTAATCATGGTTGAAAATAGACGATTTGTGGCTTTTTGGGCTTAGGACCCAGTTGGATTATGGTTATGACTTAGTTTATAGTCAAAAGTGAAATTGAATGATGATTTGATTGTGAAATGAGGACTGGACATTGATTTTATGAGTTTTGGGGAAACCATATTTCGGGCTGAAACCCTATGCAAACAACTGTTTTGATTTGAGATACAACAATATATGAAAATGTTTCCATTGTTTTCAAATTGACCATTCTCCGTTATTATGTGACTGCCTTTTGGTTGTGAATATGTTTCCCCGGTGAGGACCCATACGATGATTGAGATGACTCCGGTAAGAATGTGTTTCCCTAGAGAGGGCCTCTGGTTGAGAATATGTTTCCCCGGAGAGGACCCTATGATGATTGTTACTCGCCTCCGAGATACGCTGCCTGTTGTCGAGCAGCCATGGGAGGGCTTATGTTATATGAGATCGATCGTTGATATGTTCACGATAATATGCTGATCGTCAGTCGGTGATGTGTTCACGGTGACGTGCTCGGACTTGAGTAGTCTTGGAGCCATGTGCACTCATTACTTGGATATCGTGATCGATGATGATGTGATGGTACGAGACAAATTTCAGATGTGAGAATGGGTCCCGAGGATTTCAATTTATTAATTTTGTGTCCAGAGGTTTTTACATGGGTCGGTTTTACGATGACTACATCAGTTTTCATATATTACTGTTTTATTGTGTTATTGGAAAGCAAAGGTTTTTATTTGATATGCATGCATGCTTTGTAAAACGAGGGGTTAAAATATTGATTTCGGAAATTTATTTTCCCAAACTGCTTATTTTTGTTCACTCCCGCGTTTTTTTGTTTTTAACACCCTTCATGTTGATCACAGATGCGGGTTGTAGTAGAGATCAAGACATTACACAACGCTACATACTCTGGAAACCCTAAGGGGGTTATGGTTTTATCCCTGGTCTGACACGCCCTGTCAGACTGGAACAGGATATTCTGCGTAAATCCCCAAGGGATTAGGGATGGGTCCTGTCAGCTTGGTATCAGAGCATGAAGTTACTCTTGTGGTGTTGCACATGTGTCAGATGTGATGTCTCTATGATGATGACAACCCGTTATCAACCTGATAGTGAGGGTGAGAATAAGAAAGTTAAGTGGGAATGAACCCTTGATAGATTTTGTTTAGCATAGGATATCGTGTTTTAGTGAGATCCAACCCCGAGTAGGGCCGAGTAGACCTGAGGAGGGCCGAGTTTCTTGTGTTCCCATCAGTTGGAAGTCGTATAGTTATGATGTCAGGACCCGACCCTCCTCTGTCAGGTCCCGACTCATCTAGCACAATATTATCCTCTTTGGGCCACAGCAATACTCAACGGCAAGCCTGCGCCCTCAAGGTTTTGTTTTCGGGAGCTCACGGTGCAACTTCCCAGGGGGTCACCCATCATAGAATTGCACCGGCCTCAACTCGCTTAACTTTGGGGTTCCAATCGCCCCCAAAGCCACTGAGCTCCTAAAAGGCCTCATTGACTACGCCCAAACTACGCATTAAATTAAACATGTAATTCGAGTGTTATGCAATTTAAACCCTTTTTGTGTAGATGTAGTATTGATAAATAGGGATCGTTCTTAACCGGGGAAATTAGGGAACATTAATAATATGTTAGTGGATTATGAATAAAAGAATAATGAATTAGAGAATTAAATAATAAAAGAATTAAACAATCAAAGAATTAATAAATTAAAGAATAGATGAACAAGATAATAATAAATTAATGAATATCAAAGAATCAATAAATTAAATAATAAAGGAATGAAAGAATAAAAGCATCAAAGAATAAAAGAATAAAGAATAAAAGAATAAAGAATAAACAAGGGGGGTTTTGAAGAGGTTTGTAATTATGTAAATAAGTAAAAGCATAGATAAACTCATTCTATTTCTATTCTAACTTATGCACAAAGTAGACTTCCCGTAAACACAAACTTCAACAACATACTACAATTGCAAATATTTGAATTAATCACGAAATTATACCTTCACAAACTCATATTTCTTCATACATTATTCATATTATAAATGCACCGAACAGCGGATTTTTACTTATAATATAATTACCTTAAGTTTGTGATTTAATGCGCCGAACAGCGGTCATACATTAAATCTCTCCAAATCTACTCTAAATGCCCCGAACAGCGGATCAACATTTAGTTTCGAAATGAAGTTTAAGCTCTAAAATGTAAGAAGTAAATGATTTTTAGAAAGTAAAACACATGGAGATTATACTCAATTTTCACAAAAGATAGGAAAGAGAAACCAATACATATATTGCATTATAATTAGAACCAATAACAAATAAAAGAGTTTAAGAGAATGGAGAGCAAATGTTACACTTTTCAGATTGGATGAGAACAATGGATTGTTTTTCACAAGGAACACCGAACAGCGGCTGGAACCTTATGAAGATGGAAGAAGATTAAACAAGGAAATTCGGACGAACTCTCAAAATTGTATTGGAACTATTTTGCCAAGATTTCTCCTAAAAGAAGCTCAATTTTGTGCTACTTGGAAGTGATTTCAACAAGTGAAATCAACTCCTATTTATAGGTGGAGAAAGCTACCAAAAATAATATAAAAATACAATAAAAAAAATGGAATAATGGAATGATGAGTAATAAAGATTTGTGATGATGTTTAGAGGTGGTTTGAGTTGTAAAGTTGTAAAATTGGGTTGGAAAGTTGTTGGAAGGTGGCTGGAAACTAAATGGGATCTGCTGGAAAATAGGGAAGAAAATTTCGGTGGCTGGCTGCTGAATTGGAGAGCTGCAGCTCGGCAGGTGACCGCTGAAGAGAGGACATGCGATTCGGCAGGCGCGCGCCGAATTGAATCTGGGCTGGAGGAAGCTGGGCTGACACGCGGGCTTCGCCTGGGCTGCTAACCTGGGCCTGGGCCGTGTGGAAGCGGGCTTCACGGCGACGGGCTGCTGGTCTTTGGGCCGGACAATTGGGTTTTCAGAAATGGGCTGGGCTGCACAGATTTAATTAATTAATTAACTAAATTAATTAATCCCACTGAATTTCGTCCATAATTTGTTCGTTATAATTCCGATCGGGACGATTCTTTCGCCAAAATGCTCCAAATTACAAACTTTATTTATCTAAACATAAAATCACAAAATAATTTATTTTATCAATTTATTTAATATTTTAATATTAAAATTCAAGTATAAAGGGTATAAAATAATATAAAATAATGCTTATTTAACGTCCTATCAAATACCCCCACACTTAAACTTTGCTAGTCCCTAGCAAAAACTAAAATCATACTACAAATTCAAAACAAGTAGACCCTTAACCATTTGTCTCAAATTTCATTGTTATAATCATGGCATAAAAGATTTTCACTTAAAACATTTAAGCAAATGGAATTCAAGAGTTAATACATGGTAACAAAATGTTTCGACAAGTAAGATAATGAGTAAATATGGTGAAATGGATCTCTGCATGAATAAGACAAGTATGAATCAACTCACAAGGATATGCACTCATAAATTCACTCAATTTGTGAGGGTTTGTGTTTGCACTCAAAGTATGTGAGAAATACTCACATAATCGAAATGAAGTACTTTTGCAAAATTTCAAACAAACACCTCAAGATAAAAACAAAACATACTTGCACAAATGAACCAAAACCATAAGCTTACTCAAGTGATTGACTCAACTAATCAAAATTTACCATCTTAAGGATCATAAGGTCTTTACGAAGGTTGTAATGGGGCTAAGTTTAGAGGCAAGGAATATATAGGACAAGTGGTGCTCAAATTCGTTCCAAGACTCAATAGACTCCCAAAACGTATCATAACTTCCCAACCTTAGTGCAATGATGTCAGTAATCCATCCCTTCGAACATAGGCCTAATTTCATCTTGTTGGGCCTCGAATTCATTCTTTGTGCCGGATTTACAAATGTAAAGGACTCAACTCAAACATTCATAAGCAAACCTTATTACCTTGATAAAAACTTCAATATATCTTTCTTTCTTTTTCTTTTTTTTCAATTTTTTTTTTTTTTTTTCATATATCAAGGTAATAACATGTGTCAAAAATACAACAATGTTTGAGTAAGTAAATCCACAAAATACACATAAAAGTCTTTCAATATCATCATTTTCTCTTTACATAATCATTATGTCTTCAACCGAGTCCTTGGAACAAAGGTAAAAGATGTCTATACTAAGCTCAAGTGTTTAGATAATCATGGTGAGGAAAGAAAGGCTTAATGTGGGCTCAAAAGGGGTAAAACTAAGGGGGTCGCAACTTGTGCGCACAAAATAGGGAACATGGATGTTTGAAGTTGTGGTGTTAACCCTAATGCCTTAATCATTTCCAAAATCAGAGAATTTATTGACTTAAAAGCTTTGAAAGTCACATAGAATAAGTTCTAGTGCTCTAGAGTTCATTAAAAGCTATGGCAAGCAGTTATGAGGCATATGTATATCAATTTAAACAAAGAACTTATGAATCACTCATCAAAGATGTATATAAGTTCTAAAGCTCACATAAGGTTCAAATGATTCATACTTATCATATCATGCTTATTTATGTACCAATTTACATGCATTATCTTTAAGTTATAACACTTAATTACAAAATATTAACAAACAAATTCAAGTTGTAGTGATTATCTTTATGGCCATAACATAATCATTTCCATTCACTTATATCATTGACAAGTTAAAGGGCAACTTGATGACTCGTAAAAACGCTATGTTAAAACAAAAAGACTCAAAATTTTTTTTTTTTTTTTTTTTGGAGAAAGAAATAAAACAATTGAAAATTAACACAAATAAGAAAGAAACAATTGAAAATTAACACAAATAAATTTGTAAACCATTCCCCCACACTTAAATTCTACATTGTCCTCAATGTAGGAAAATACGAAGTAATTTAAACATAGAATCAAAGTAAGGAAGATGATTTAAGAAAATGAAATAAGAAAGAAAAACATAAAAGAGAGTGAAGGGTTGAAAGAAAGCAAATCTGTGTTGATGACTCCTTCACACTCGCGAACACATTGGGTTGCCTCCCAACAAGCGCTTGAAGTTTAACGTCCATCCAGCCTAGACCAAATTTAGTTCATCTGATGGGACGTCGTAGCACTCTTTCTGACTCCACATCGTGTTCGCCAATTGCCTCGATATAAGGCTTCAATCTATGGCCATTGACCTTGAACTCTTTTCCAGTTCCAACGTGTTTTATCTGTATGGCTCCATGGGCAAAAATATTAGTGATAACAAAAGGTCCTACCCATCTAGAACATAACTTACCAGGAAAGAGTCTGAGCCGAGAGTTGAAAAGCAAAACTTTCTGGCCAATGTCAAATGCTTTACTCCTGATCTGTTTGTCATGAAATGCCTTTGCCTTTTCCTTGTAGATCAGAGTGCTTTCAAATGCATCATTTCTTATTTCCTCAAGCTCACTCAGCTGGAGCTTCCGATGCAGACCGGCGTCATCTAGCTTGATGTTGAACGTTTTGACGGCCCACCATGCTTTATGCTCTAGTTCCACCGGAAGGTGACATGCTTTTCCGTACACCAACCTATAGGGAGACATTCCTATAGGTGTTTTGTAGGCCGTCCTGTATGCCCAAAGTGCATCATCCAACCGTTGGCTCCAATCCTTTCGATTAGGACCCACAGTTCGCTCTAGTATCTTCTTGATCTCTCTATTACTGACTTCCGCCATTCCACTCGTTTGAGGATGGTAAGGTGTAGATACTCGATGAGTGACACCATACCGTTTCAGTAAAGCTTCAATGGTCTTGTTGCAGAAATGACTTCCTCCATCACTTATTAGGACCCGCGGGATCCCAAACCTGGAAAGAATGTTAGTTCTGAGGAAATCTGCAACAGTTTTCGAGTCATTAGTCCTGGTGGCCTTAGCTTCCACCCATTTTGATACATAATCAACGACAAGTAAGATATAGAGATAGCCATTAGATTGAGGAAACGGACCCATAAAATCGATACCCCAAACATCAAATATTTCAACAGTAAGAACATAATGTTGTGGCATTTCATCCCTGCGTCCTAAGTTTCCTGATCTCTGACATTTATCACAGGCTAAGCAAAATGAATGTGCATCTTTAAAAAGTGTGGGCCAATATAGTCCAGATTCTAAGATTTTGAGTGCAGTTTTTCTAGATCCAAAGTGGCCTCCACAAGCATGGCTATGGCAGAACTCTAGGACTGACCTATGTTCAATATCAGGGACACATCTCCTAATCAATAAATCTGCACAGTGTTTCCACAAATAAGGTTCATCCCAAATATAGTGCCTAGCATGCTTCTTAAGTTTATCTTTTTGTGCACGGGAGAGGGTGGTGGGCAACTGCTTGGTGACTAAATAATTGACAATATCAGCATACCAAGGAGTACCTCCCTCGATTCTGAAGAGTTGTTCGTCTGGAAACATCTCTTGAATCGCCACAGGATCTCGCTCATGTGCAATGCGACTCAAATGATCCGCCACCACGTTCTCTACGCCTTTCTTATCTTTAATCTCGATGTCAAACTCTTGAAGAAGAAGAATCCATCGGATCAGTCTTGGTTTCGCTTCCTTCTTGGCTAGGAGATACTTCAGTGCTGCATGATCAGTGTAAATAATGACTTTAGTTCGAAGTAGATAAGAACGAAATTTATCTAAAGCAAATACAACAGCAAGCAACTCCTTTTCTGTAGTGGTGTAGTTCATCTGGGCATCATTTAAGGTTCTGGATGCATAGTAGATGGCGTAGGGCTTCTTATCCCGCCTTTGTCCGAGTACGGCTCCAACTGCATAATCAGAGGCATCGCACATTAGTTCAAAGGGTAAGGACCAATCAGGGGCACAAAGAATGGGGGCAGTGGTTAAGAGATTTTTAAGCTTTTCAAAAGCGTCCTGACAGTCTGCATCAAAGACGAAGGGTGTCTCCTTCTGAAGCAGTCGGCACAAGGGCCTTGCAATGTGGGAGAAGTCTTGGATAAATCTTCTGTAAAATCCTGCGTGACCAAGAAATGAACGGATTCCTCTCACCGAAGTGGGAGAGGGTAAGTGGCGCACAGTATCAACTTTAGATTTATCGATTTCAATTCCTCTTTCAGAGACAATATGGCCCAAGACTATCCCTTGTCTAACCATGAAATGGCATTTCTCCCAGTTAAGTACCAGATTAGTTTCGACACACCTTTGTAAGATAAGTGCTAAGTGTTCTAAGCATGCATCAAAACTATCCCCAAAGACACTAAAATCGTCCATAAATACTTCAATTATTTTTTCGACGTATTCAGAGAAAATAGAAAGCATGCATCTTTGGAAAGTACCTGGGGCGTTACATAAACCGAAAGGAATTCTTCGGTAGGCAAAAGTGCCAAAAGGACAAGTGAAAGTCGTTTTATCTTGGTCATTTTGAGCGATACAGATTTGATTGTACCCGGAATAACCATCAAGAAAGCAATAATAGGAGTGACCTGCTAACCTTTCAAGCATTTGATCAATGAAGGGCAAAGGAAAGTGATCCTTCCTAGTTGCTTTGTTCAGGCGTCGATAGTCGATGCAGACTCTGTATCCGGTCACTGTTCGCTGGGGCACTAGCTCTCCTTCACTGTTCGTAACAACTGTGACTCCACTTTTCTTTGGGACTACTTGGACTGGTGAGACCCATTTGCTGTCTGAAATTGGGTAGATGACACCACAGTCCAAGAGTTTGATGACCTCTTGTTTCACAACTTCCATCATCGGAGGATGGAGGCGACGTTGGGCTTCGCGAGAGGGCTTTGCATCATCTTCTAGTAAGATTCGATGCACACAGGTTGTAGGGCTGATTCCCTTGATATCTGACAGAGTCCATCCAATGGCTGTCTTGTACTTTGCCAAGACCTGTACCAGTCTATCTTCCTGTGACTCGGTTAGTGCAGAAGACACTATGACGGGCAGAGTGTCGTCCGAGCCAAGATAGGCATACTTCAGGTGGTCAGGCAAAACTTTGAGCTCGAGAACTGGGGCCTGAATCACTGAAGGAGGAGTGGCATTAGTACTAATTGGAAATGACGAGGGTACCTGATGATTCACCATTCTGGGGGTCTCATTTAGGGTCATGACTTCATCCCAAATTCGAGGTTCCAGTTCGTAATCTGTATCCTCAACCAAGGCGTCCCCTGATTGCGTTAGGCCAACTCCTTTCTGGATTATCATGTTGAGTGTGTCTTCTCGAATTGAATCAAAATGTTTCTCTGCGAGAGAAGTGCACACGTCAACAGAAAAAGTAGTATGAGTTGCGGAACTAGGGTACCTCATGGCATCAAAAATGTTGAAGCCAATCTCCTCTCCGTCTACTTCCATAGTTAATGTTCCATTGAACACATCAATCTTTGTCTTGGCAGTTCTCATGAATGGTCTTCCCAACAGCATTAGTGGAGCTTGATTCGTAGGGGAATCCTCCATGTCTAGGACATAAAAGTCAGCTGGGAAGATGAGCTGGTTAACCTGCACAAGAACATCTTCTACGTATCCCTTAGGATACACATTAGAGCGATCGGCTAACTGTATGATAATATCGTCATGCTGTAATTTACCTAGACCTAGGGCAACATATAGTGAATATGGCATAACATTAATGGATGCTCCTAAGTCTAGCATGACTTTATCAAATGACTTGTTACCAATCACGCAGGGAACAGAAAAACTCCCTGGATCCTTCAACTTTGGGGGTAGCCGACGCTGGATTACAGCAGAAACTGTTTCACTCACCATCACAACCTCCTTCTCCCTCGTCTGGCGCCTTGGAGTGCATAACTCTTTCAGAAATTTTGCGTATTTCGGCACTTGTTTGATGCACTCGATCAAGGGCATGTTGATTTGCACCCTTTTGAAGATCTCCAAGATTTCCTCATCGGATTCATTCTTCTTAGATTTGGCAAGCCTACTTGGAAATGGTGCATGCACAAACGGGGAATTAGTAACAACCGAACTTGAAGGGATTGGGTTATTACCTTGTGTGTGGGTAGGTTGAACTGGCGGTTGTGTCGTGGTGGTCTTAGTTGCCACCTTGTGCTTTTCAGCCTCAGAAACGGCTGGATCTGGTTCTATTTCTCCGAGCACTTTACCACTTCGAGTGGTGATTGCATTGGCTTCAGGTCTTACATTTGGGTTGGGTGTAGGTTGAGGTGGAAGCACCCCGCTAGCTTGGATCTTACCCATGAAGTCCACGACCTTGCCCATTTGGTCCTTGAGATCAGCGATGTCTTTTTGTTGATTTTGCTGACCTGTGACAAGAGCCTGAGTTGAAGCCATTAGTGTTTGCTGCCCTTGGGAAAGAGCAGCCAGCATTTTATCATAATCAGGATTAGAAGATGAAGAAGTATGATTATTTGCATGATTATGAGAAAAGTTAGAAAATGGGACCGGAGGCCTTGGTTGCCATGTGGGCCTTGGTTGCCATGTGGGCCTTGGGAACTGGTCTGGGACACGGTTTGGCCCAGTCGACATGTGCTGAGGGTTTAGGACATTGTTCGGATCTCTCCAACTATAACCTTGGGTCCTTGGCCCTCCTTGATAGCCTCCAATGGCGTGTGCCATTTCAGTTCCGGAGTCTTCTTCCCTTGCAGTGTAGGGACATTGTTCCTCAAGATGGCCTTGAGAGCATATGGAACAAACTGGAGCTACCTGTTTCTTTAGCTCAAGCATATTCGAAAGCATAGAGGTGATTTTATCTAACTTTGAATCATTTATAGCATGGGAACTTACCTCATGTACCTTTCTAGAAATGGGATCGGCACCTTCGTATTGTGCATCATTGAGTGCACGGCTTTCAAGTAGTGCACGACCATCTACTAGGCTCCGAGCTAAGAAACTTCCATTAGCTGCAGCATCGAGCAGTCCTCTATCCCAACCTTTGAGTCCTTCATAAAAGTAGGTTAAAAGATAGCCTTCTGTGATCCCGTGAGTAGGGCATGAAGCACAAAGTTCCTTAAACCTCTCATAGTACTGGCTGAAATTCTCATCATGTTCTTTCTGCTTGATTCCAGTGATCTCTTTTCTTAAGACCGTAATCTTTGAGGCAGGGAAGTACTTGGTAAGAAACTCCTGAACCAACTTCTCCCAAGAGTCAATATGATTGGGTGGGAGACTTAAAAGCCATACCCGTGCTCTTTCTTCCAAGGACAATGGGAAAGCTTTCAACTTCATGATTTCCAAGTCCGCATCATCCGGACACATACTACTAATGATGAATTGGAACTCCGTTAAGTGTTTGTGTGGATCTTCATTTTTGATTCCACGGAACTTGGGTAGTTGATGAAGAACTCCACTCTTAAGCTCAATATCTTTCTTGTTGGTTCGAGGCTCGGGATACTGGATGCAGAAGTCTGTAGTGCCATTTGTGTTTGCACATGTCTGCTCCCGGATACTCAGGTTTCGTGCCATGGTTATCGGTGTTCCGAAAATCTGTTCTTCTTCTGAATTACTCTTCTCGCTTTTGGACTCACCAAATATTGGGGATGGAGGTTCGAACGAACTGGTTTGCTTAAGTGCGTCTCTGAATGTGGCGTTACTTGGTGATATGTCAAGTTGTCTTCTCAGCCGATCAAGCTTAGATTGATGAGCACGCATTCATAAGTTCGTACCTCTATGAAAACAAAACTCTAAGTTAGAAGGCAAGTATACACAAGAAGAGATAATAAGAGTAAGATAGTAGAGATTTGCATAAAGTATCACATAAATGGAAACCAGGATTAACAAAAAGTTACGTTAATGGAAAGAAAATGCACAAGTTCCAAATTCAAACTAATAATGCAATAAATAGAGTTTTAGAGTGTCATGAATAACTTTCTCCTTCCGCTTCTCATAGTACTTTCCTGGGCGTACGGCCTGCGCGTACTGATAACCACCATTCCACCATTCAACATTAATCATGGCCAGTTGAGATAGATGTAACGCGAGAAGCAAGGATAATTTTAAGAGCACCCCGAGGCTAGCTTGGCATATACTCCATTGGTGTTCCCTTTCTTAATCCAAAACTTGTCACCAGTCATAACTCTCCTAGACACCATAATTAATCCAAATGATGACGTAGAGAATTACCAAACCCTAGTGTTTACAAACTCCGCCCCAACCTCATGTCCATAGATTCGAGTCTATGGTATGTGGTGATGAAATCCACACATCATGAAGGGTTAAGGAGAAAGTAAATAAGAGGGGCACTACCTGTTCCCGAAAGTAAGATTTTGAAGAAAAAGGGACTAAGAGATTCATGCAACTCTAAAACAATTAATAGGAAACAATACTTACACTTTAGGAAATTCAAAGATGAATAAAGTTTCATAAAAAAATTTTTTTTTTTTTTTTAAATTTTTTTTTTTAATTTTTTTTTTTAAATTTTTTTTTTATTTTTTTTATTTATTTATTCCGAATTTTCTTTTTTTCATTTAAAATTTAAAGTTTAACAAGACATAAACAAATAATTGATTACATAAAAATAAAATAAGTGTAAACATAAAGTTAGTGGAACATAAAGGTTATGTAATAAAATTAAAAGAAAGTTAATGGAATAAAGTTAATGTAATATAATTAAAGTTAAGGGAATAAAGAAAAAGTGTGAATATTAAGTTAAGGGAATAAAGAAAAAGTGTGAATATTAAGTTAATGGAATAAAGTATAATGGAATAAATAAAAGTAAAAGTAAAGAAAAGTGAACATATAAAATATGCATTTATGAACAAGTATCAAATTTATTATGAACAAATATATATATAAAAAAAAAATTATGAACATTTATGAACAAGTATAAATTAGAAATTAAGAAAAAGTAAAGTATGAGCATTATAAACAAACATAATAAGAACAATAATAAGGTGGATAAATAAAATATAAACAAGTAAGTAAATGTTATAAACAAATATAATATTAACAAAAATAAAATTTATAAACAAGTATAATATGCACAATTTATATACATACACTAACAAATTAAAATGATTTTCAATTTCCCCGGCAACGGCGCCAAAAATTGACTACGCCCAAACTACGCATTAAATTAAACATGTAATTCGAGTGTTATGCAATTTAAACCCTTTTTGTGTAGATGTAGTATTGATAAATAGGGATCGTTCTTAACCGGGGAAATTAGGGAACATTAATAATATGTTAGTGGATTATGAATAAAAGAATAATGAATTAGAGAATTAAACAATCAAAGAATTAATAAATTAAAGAATAGATGAACAAGATAATAATAAATTAATGAATTACAAAGAATTAATAAATTAACTAATAAAGGAATGAAAGAATAAAAGCATCAAAGAATAAAAGAATAAAGAATAAACAAGGGGGGTTTTGAAGAGGTTTGTAATTATGTAAATAAGTAAAAGCATAGATAAACTCATTCTATTTCTATTCTAACTTATGCACAAAGTAGACTTCCCGTAAACACAAACTTCAACAACATACTACAATTGCAAATATTTGAATTAATCACGAAATTATACCTTCACAAACTCATATTTCTTCATACATTATTCATATTATAAATGCACCGAACAGCGGATTTTTACTTATAATATAATTACCTTAAGTTTGTGATTTAATGCGCCGAACAGCGGTCATACATTAAATCTCTCCAAATCTACTCTAAATGCCCCGAACAGCGGATCAACATTTAGTTTCGAAATGAAGTTTAAGCTCTAAAATGTAAGAAGTAAATGATTTTTAGAAAGTAAAACACATGGAGATTATACTCAATTTTCACAAAAGATAGGAAGGAGAAACCAATACATATATTGCATTATAATTAGAACCAATAACAAATAAAAGAGTTTAAGAGAATGGAGAGCAAATGTTACACTTTTCAGATTGGATGAGAACAATGGATTGTTTTTCACAAGGAACACCGAACAGCGGCTGGAACCTTATGAAGATGGAAGAAGATTAAACAAGGAAATTCGGACTTGAACTCTCAAAATTGTATTGGAACTATTTTGCCAAGATTTCTCCTAAAAGAAGCTCAATTTTGTGCTACTTGGAAGTGATTTCAACAAGTGAAATCAACTCCTATTTATAGGGGGAGAAAGCTACCAAAAATAATATAAAAATACAATAAAGAAATGGAATAATGGAATGATGAGTAATAAAGATTTGTGATGATGTTTAGAGGTGGTTTGAGTTGTAAAGTTGTAAAATTGGGTTGGAAAGTTGTTGGAAGGTGGCTGGAAACTAAATGGGATCTGCTGGAAAATAGGGAAGAAAATTTCGGTGGCTGGCTGCTGAATTGGAGAGCTGCAGCTCGGCAGGTGACCGCTGAAGAGAGGACATGCGATTCGGCAGGCGCGCGCCGAATTGAATCTGGGCTGGAGGAAGCTGGGCTGACACGCGGGCTTCGCCTGGGCTGCTAACCTGGGCCTGGGCCGTGTGGAAGCGGGCTTCACGGCGACGGGCTGCTGGTCTTTGGGCCGGACAATTGGGTTTTCAGAAATGGGCTGGGCTGCACAGATTTAATTAATTAATTAACTAAATTAATTAATCCCACTGAATTTCGTCCATAATTTGTTCGTTATAATTCCGATCGGGACGATTCTTTCGCCAAAATGCTCCAAATTACAAACTTTATTTATCTAAACATAAAATCACAAAATAATTTATTTTATCAATTTATTTAATATTTTAATATTAAAATTCAAGTATAAAGGGTATAAAATAATATAAAATAATGCTTATTTAACGTCCTATCACTCATGCTAGATAGGTGTGTTCCTACACCTTTAAGGCACACCACCATTCCCTTCCCAGACCATTCCCCCATCGCAGGAATGTGGGATTGTTCATCATTCCCTCCAGGACAAGGGTCTTACAATCCACCCCCCATAGGGCCCAGCGTCCTCACTGGCACACTTCCCGGTTGGGGTCTGGCTCTGATACCATTCTGTCAGGACCCGACCCTCCTCTGTCAGGTCTCGACTCATCTAGCACGATATTGTTTTCTTTGGGCCACACTGCCAACCCTGACAGAACCATGGCAACCCCGGCATCGAGTGCCGAACCAAGGCTTGCCAATCCTACTAACTATCGTACCGGTACCCGAACAATCAGGTTGACCACGAACTGCAGCCCCTTGAGATATCACATCCTCGACCTGCGTACATACTCCAAGAGCTACACGGTTGCTCGAATAGAGACAACCCCGCTCTGATACCACGTTGACAGGACCCATCCCAATCCCCCCGGGATTAGTGCGGGATGACCCTGCTCCCGTCTGACACGAAGTGTCAGACAAGGGATATTTTCGTCCTTTGCCCTCCCGGGCTATCAGAGTACGCCAGGATCCGGAGGAGGCATGTGATATCTCGGTCTCTGCTACAGCCCACATCCGATGTCAACCTGAAGGGCAGTCAAAACATTAAAAACTGTGAGTGGACAAAACAAAAGTTTATAAAAACATTTAATAAGGAAGACATTTGTACCCTCCACTAAAAAGCATGCATGCATTCGAAAACCATTTATCCAAAACAAACCATATGTGGGACTAAGCCCAAAGCAGATATAAACTAAGGTCGAAAGGACCACAATGAAAACGACCATACGGGCCACTGCCCAAATCCTGTGCACACCTGTACACATCACATATCATATATCATATATCCATCACATACATATATATAAGTCACACAACTAATCCTGTCACGGTATCCAAAGCTATGCGCGCGCTACCCGGGTCTCAATCCGAGTCATCTCAAAGTCAAGGTCAATGTCCGTAGACCACTGACCCTACCCGAGGTAATAGTAACCATAGCCTTCCTGAGAGTAAGGAACCCAACTGGGGGTGACTCCACTCAGTCGGTGCTCCGTGATTACTCCGGGGTCCACCTAGGCCAACGACCCTCCCCGGAGGAGATAATAGAAGTAAAGGAAGGTAGACGAACATATATATACATAACATAAACATTCATGACCGGTTCCCCTGAACCGTCATGATCCATAATATCCATAAGCAAGTAACATGCCGGTTCCCATAAACCGTCATGTACCGTAATAACATAACCAGGGTTCATGCCGGTCCCCATAAACCGTCATGAACCAGAATGACCTGACAAAGGTTCATGCCGGTTCCCATAAACCGTCATGAACCACAATGACCTTTCCAGAGTTCATGCCGGTTCCCATAAACCGTCATGAACTTGGAAATCCATCTAGGGTCCCTGACCCGAAATCATCAGTGTAAAACATCGGGGTCTCGTGCCCGAACATATGACTCAACTGGGCACCGTGCCCGATATCCAAGGGTCAGTCACGACTCCGATCATAGTGATGCGTGCAACCATCCATCCAGGACCGCCCTCAATCCTGGTATGTCGCCGTGAACGAATCGACCGACGCGACCATCGCAAGATCATGGTGCACTCATCACCGATCGCTATCCTGAACCGTCAGCACTCCGTAGTCGAGCCTCCCCAGGCTGCCCGACAACGAATCGTGCATCGTGACCTCTCCGGAAGGAACACATCCAAATCCGGAGGCGAGCGTCGTATCGTCGATCGCCGTGCACATAGCACCCGTCGCGACCATGATTTAGACCCGAAGGTCGTAAATAGTGTCATATGCCCGAGACAAAACCAAATGGGTCTCATACCCAAGTTTATCCATTTAGAAATCCAAAATCAAATCATTTAAATCAATAAAGAAATACAGACCCGTATAAGCACCGTATAAGGCCGAAACCTCGAAATACGTGCTTATACGTAACCACATACAAATGCACCCATGGCATCATCAAACAAGTAATAAAACATATAATAAACATTTATGCATGCACCAATTTAGAAAACAAGGTCCACTCACAGACCGTCCGAGCTGCCGCCTCGATTTGCGTGCCATACGGCTCCCCGAGCCGATCACCGTCACCGGGACTCCCAAACCTGTCCAAATCGTAATAGAAGGTTACTAACTACTTAATTAACCTCCTACCAAAGCCCCGTAATTTTCCCATATTTTTAACTATTTTTAAAACCGAACCTAAACCTTCCGATGCCCCGAAACATATCGAGACGGTGTCCGATCGACACGAAACCAGTCCCAAAATGTTCGTTACATCGAATAGATGATTTCACATGTTGGAACCTTCCCCAGATTCCTTGCCACGCGCCCTCACGCGCCGCCTGAAGTGGCTGCGCGTGGGCTTCACGCGCCGCTACAGTACCTGCTGACGTCATCGCTGACGTCAGCATGACGTCATCAGACAGCTGTCAGGTCTGACATGTCAGACTCTGACAGGTGCCACGTGTCATCCTCCCATTAGTCCACGTCACTGTACTGTCAGTGCCACGTGGCAGTCTGACATGTGCCACGTGTCATCATGGCACTGGTCCACGTCAGTGCCACGTGTCAGCCCCCAATTGGGCCACGTCACTGACATGTCAGTGCTGACTGTGCACTGACATGTGACACGTGTCGGCTGATGAGTGGTCCACGTCACCTGACAACCTGACAAGTGCCATGTCATCATGCCACGTCACCACCTTCAACCGCTCGACGGGTCGACCCGAATACCAGTAACCGGGTCGCCGTGACCCGCGACTTGACCCGGCTGGTTCTCCGCCGTCCGACCACCAAAATGCTTCCCGTTTGTCCCATTTTCATCCTTTAATTCTAACCTACAGTCCTATGACCTTAAAATGGAAGAAAAACATCGAAAACCGTACTTTCGAGTTTGGCCATGGCGGCCGTACATTCCTCCGCCGTTCACGGCCGTTCCAGGCCATCCCCATCCCCAAAACTAATCCTATTCGACTCCTAGGGCTACCAGCAACCTAACCTAAACCTTAGAATCGAATAACAACTAACAAAACTCAATTTCAAAATTTGAAATATTTTCTTACCTCACGGTTTCTCCTCCGCCGTGTCCTCCACCGTCCCCGGCCGTGGGTTGCCATCCTCAGCCTCTCACCACCTCCTCACGGTCATTTTATCTCCTAGGGAATGGTGGTATGTGTGTGTGCTGTTTTGGAGAAAATGAAGAAAAATGGTGAAGGGGGGTTTCGGGTGTGAAGAACAAAGAAGAATGATGAAGGTGATGCCGTGGAAGAGAAGGGAGAAGGAGATGATCAGATGAGAGAATGAGAGATGAAGGGTGAGGATTAAAAGGTAGGGTTGAAATGGATGGTTAGGATTAATAGTTGTTAGGTTAAATTATAAAATAATTAAAATAATAATATTTAATTATTTAGATCCACATTTTGGGGGATCAAAGCAATGGGATGAGTGACACTTGTCACTCATCCATGGGGCCCACCAAAATATCCACCCAATCAGATTTCGCCGAAACGTCCCCGTCTCGAAGTTCGTGCATAGTGAAATCGAACTTCCGTGACCCATAACTCTCCCGTTCGAAGTCCGATTTCAGTGTACCGCCTGCCTATGAATTCGTATCGTCCTCATCTACGTAATGGTCTTCGGCCCTCGGCCATCGGACCTCCCGGTCAAAAAGTCAACATTTGACCTCCTATTCACCCAAATTACCAAAATGCCCCTAAACTTCCGAACGTCATAACTTCCTCCTCGAATGTCGGAATTGAACGTGCCACCTATCTATGAACTCGTGACGTCACGAACTACGTCACGGTCATCGGTCAAAGTCCATTTGACCGCCCGATTAAAAAGTCAACGTTTTGCCACCATCAGGGGCAAAACGGTCATTTCGCACCGTTCGTCCAATTTCGCTCTACTAATCACGGATTAGCCTCACTAATCGTGATTAGTCACTAATCTAAGCTAGGAATTTGGGACGGGTCGTTACAACCTTCCCTCCTTAATTAATTTCGTCCTCGAAATTCCAACCGACCTAATCTAACCGTTCTTCCCTCCTTAATTAGTTTCGTTCTCGAAACTCCAACTATCTTGATTCCACATCCACCTCGTGGAAATAATTTGATCTCCTGACACGTGTACACTAGTACACCCACTAACCAGAATAATACTCGTCTGCAACCAGTCGTACCACTAACGCTCATGTCGCCTCGTCTACATTCGACCACGTCGAATAGCAGAAGTCGTACGCTCCGAACTGACACCACCTGTCAGTATCAGAGTAGCCCAAGTATCCTATGATCGACCTACTTGTCAAATCTACCCTTTCGCTGACATAAACAACTCTACGGTTCCTTACTCAATCACTAAGATATCCTGACGTCTGCTCCCACTGGGAGTTACCAATCACTCAACGATTCATGCTGACACCTCCGACAAACTGTCACAACTTGACAGTCGTCAGTCGCAAACTGATATGACACACACTCGTGGTTACACTAACCACAATCATTTCACTCGACCTGTGTGTAACTAGACCTATTAGAAATACCATGACCCAATGCACAGTATCCAATGTCCAGTCCACGTACAAGACCTTAACTAATCCAATGGTATCGGAACTAAGCCGACTACCAACACGCTCACCAACGTACTACGAGTATAACCTATATACCGTCACTAGGCACCACAAGTCTGCCCAGTGTCGTACCTTGAACAACGTACAAGGTACGTACATCTACCCATCGACATACCACAACAGTACCCAGACCACCTAGGTCGTAGTCAAACACGTTTCAATTATGGAGTCCATCTGTCCGATCTAGACAAATCGAAACTCCAACCCATTATCTATTTCCAAATCCGAATCCGAATCCGCAATTTCGTAAGAAATCCCGAATCCAAACCCAGAAATCATATCCATAATCATGTCCAAATTCAAATCCGAAATCATCATTCCGTAAACTAGTATTAGGAATAACCATTCCGAACCCAAATCCATAAAAGAAAATCTATAGTCAAGCTCTAGAATCAAATCCTGAATCGTCACCCAGAATCCGATTCCAAAACCCAAATACAGAAATCCTCTTTCAAGTTCCAAAATCAAATCCTGAATCGTCATCCAGAAATCTGATTCCAAAACCTGAAATATCGTTCACGTCTACCGAGACGTACCAAAACCAAACCTATCGGTTACCCACTCAACCGATTACTACCATACGATCGATTGACTTCATAGGGAAGTCAATCCCAACATCAACACAACACTAGGTCAGACAAAATCCGACCTCGTCAGACACCTACTCATCGGAGAACTACTCAGGCGAGTAATAAGCCATATGGGATTTACCTCGAAAAGAAGTTCAGTCCCATCATGCTCCACTCAACATCCAAGTAAGAGTGATAAACTCTCCACCTATCTGGATTATCAAGATCACGATCCAGATCCATAGCAATACCCAAAGTCCTAAACCAATTCCCACATCTAAACAGATTAATCAACGACGAGACACGCCGAGACTGTGGGTTCTCACTGAGTACCTCGTATCGATCCTTGGCATTCCACCGTGGAAAACCAAGAATGATCGAATAATCCATCCTACGTGAATGCAAACAACACTCGCTGCACTCACCACGTCATGTAACCTAACATCGTCTGCCACCAAGTAGAAAATGAGAAATCTCAGTCACTTAACTTCGATATACTCACTCCACCTGATGACCCAAGACAATCACGGGTCCACCAACCAATACACGATTAGTGTACTAGTGGCAACCAACAACATCAATAACATCTACATCCTCTACCACCATCAATTATGGTAGAACCTGAGAAGTCACCCAAAACGACTTCGACATACCCGTTACCAATGAGGAAAACCCGCATTCCACTAGTCACCTCAATCGCAACCTCTCGCGATTCCGAAGTTCCAACAAGATTGGAAACAACATACCCGGACATCAACCACGTGTCCCCTAACCAGTTTAACTCTATCTGAGTTCCACTCCTGAACCACAGATACCGAACATATTCCCATTACGACGGAGTCACACCCCGATCCGTAACTCATCGTCATCACGATCACCGGCACTAGCACCAGCACTAGTACCAGTATCATCACCTGTCAGCATCAGCACAAAGTATGCAAATCAGATAATCCTGGATCTCCACTCATACCGAACGACGACCCCGTACCTCTATTCGAAGAGGGGAACTCTGCCTCCCTCGTACCCAACAACTCTGGGTACAGTCACCCTGACAACTCATGCGAGAAAAAGAAAACGTTCCCCGAACGTCCCCGATTCCCAACAAGCGTAACTACGACCACTCTCGGTAGTAGTGCCTGCTACACACTCGTGCAGACCTAACTACCAGACACCGCTATCGAGACCCCGCATCCAACGGAATCACTCGCCCGTACCAAATACTCCGTATCCCACTTAGGGATTCCATCGACAAGTACCAACCCTGGTAACCTGTCCAACCAAACTCTAACCAGTCGCAACTCAACTAACCCAATGTCGTCTACCAGGTCACCCGCGACCTTAGTTGCACCAACCCACAACTGAAGTAGCACGACAACCAACTCGGTCTAACCGATACGTACAACCCTGACTGCGAAGTGCAGTCCCAACACAAGCTGACATAACTAGACCGACTAACGAATCCAAATCCGAATAGTCGTCTAAGTCAAACCACCAGTCAACTCACATTTCCGAACCATACACATAAGGTAGGGTTCCACAATCAAGCCCTAGGGTCACTCTGAACCCAACTGCGAAAAGCAGTAAAATCAACAATCGGACCGACCCTGCGGTCCGACATCATAAAGACGTCAATCCAATCCTACCAACACTCCAACTCGGATTCCTCGAATCCGGCTGCTAACTGCCGACTGCAGTAAAGCCATTTAACTCAACATAATCCGACCATCTAATGGTCACAACATCGAGTCAGTCGTCGGAACCGATCCTACGACATCGTGAAGACGATCCTAACTAACCGTCTCACGCTCGCACTCCAGAATACGAACACGTAAATCCTTCCGTAGGGTTCCACACTGCCAACCCTGACAGAACCATGGCAACCCCGGCATCGAGTGCCGAACCAAGGCTTGCCAATCCTACTAACTATCGTACCGGTACCCGAACAATCAGGTTGACCACGAACTGCAGCCCCTTGAGATATCACATCCTCGACCTGCGTACATACTCCAAGAGCTACACTGTTGCTCGAATAGAGACAACCCCGCTCTGATACCACGTTGACAGGACCCATCCCAATCCCCCCGGGATTAGTGCGGGATGACCCTGCTCCCGTCTGACACGAAGTGTCAGACAAGGGATATTTTCGTCCTTTGCCCTCCCGGGCTATCAGAGTACGCCAGGATCCGGAGGAGGCATGTGATATCTCGGTCTCTGCTACAGCCCACATCCGATGTCAACCTGAAGGGCAGTCAAAACATTAAAAACTGTGAGTGGACAAAACAAAAGTTTATAAAAACATTTAATAAGGAAGACATTTGTACCCTCCACTAAAAAGCATGCATGCATTCGAAAACCATTTATCCAAAACAAACCATATGTGGGACTAAGCCCAAAGCAGATATAAACTAAGGTCGAAAGGACCACAATGAAAACGACCATACGGGCCACTGCCCAAATCCTGTGCACACCTGTACACAGCACATATCATATATCATATATCCATCACATACATATATATAAGTCACACAACCAATCCTGTCACGGTATCCAAAGCTACGCGCGCGCTACCCGGGTCTCAATCCGAGTCATCTCAAAGTCAAGGTCAATGTCCGTAGACCACTGACCCTACCCGAGGTAATAGTAACCATAGCCTTCCTGAGAGTAAGGAACCCAACTGGGGGTGACTCCACTCAGTCGGTGCTCCGTGATTACTCCGGGGTCCACCTAGGCCAACGACCCTCCCCGGAGGAGATAATAGAAGTAAAGGAAGGTAGACGAACATATATATACATAACATAAACATTCATGACCGGTTCCCCTGAACCGTCATGATCCATAATATCCATAAGCAAGTAACATGCCGGTTCCCATAAACCGTCATGTACCGTAATAACATAACCAGGGTTCATGCCGGTCCCCATAAACCGTCATGAACCAGAATGACCTGACAAAGGTTCATGCCGGTTCCCATAAACCGTCATGAACCACAATGACCTTTCCAGAGTTCATGCCGGTTCCCATAAACCGTCATGAACTTGGAAATCCATCTAGGGTCCCTGACCCGAAATCATCAGTGTAAAACATCGGGGTCTCGTGCCCGAACATATGACTCAACTGGGCACCGTGCCCGATATCCAAGGGTCAGTCACGACTCCGATCATAGTGATGCGTGCAACCATCCATCCAGGACCGCCCTCAATCCTGGTATGTCGCCGTGAACGAATCGACCGACGCGACCATCGCAAGATCATGGTGCACTCATCACCGATCGCTATCCTGAACCGTCAGCACTCCGTAGTCGAGCCTCCCCAGGCTGCCCGACAACGAATCGTGCATCGTGACCTCTCCGGAAGGAACACATCCAAATCCGGAGGCGAGCGTCGTATCGTCGATCGCCGTGCACATAGCACCCGTCGCGACCATGATTTAGACCCGAAGGTCGTAAATAGTGTCATATGCCCGAGACAAAACCAAATGGGTCTCATACCCAAGTTTATCCATTTAGAAATCCAAAATCAAATCATTTAAATCAATAAAGAAATACAGACCCGTATAAGCACCGTATAAGGCCGAAACCTCGAAATACGTGCTTATACGTAACCACATACAAATGCACCCATGGCATCATCAAACAAGTAATAAAACATATAATAAACATTTATGCATGCACCAATTTAGAAAACAAGGTCCACTCACAGACCGTCCGAGCTGCCGCCTCGATTTGCGTGCCATACGGCTCCCCGAGCCGATCACCGTCACCGGGACTCCCAAACCTGTCCAAATCGTAATAGAAGGTTACTAACTACTTAATTAACCTCCTACCAAAGCCCCGTAATTTTCCCATATTTTTAACTATTTTTAAAACCGAACCTAAACCTTCCGATGCCCCGAAACATATCGAGACGGTGTCCGATCGACACGAAACCAGTCCCAAAATGTTCGTTACATCGAATAGATGATTTCACATGTTGGAACCTTCCCCAGATTCCCTGCCACGCGCCCTCACGCGCCGCCTGAAGTGGCTGCGCGTGGGCTTCACGCGCCGCTACAGTACCTGCTGACGTCATCGCTGACGTCAGCATGACGTCATCAGACAGCTGTCAGGTCTGACATGTCAGACTCTGACAGGTGCCACGTGTCATCCTCCCATTAGTCCACGTCACTGTACTGTCAGTGCCACGTGGCAGTCTGACATGTGCCACGTGTCATCACGACACTGGTCCACGTCGGTGCCACGTGTCAGCCCCCCGATTGGGCCACGTCACTGACATGTCAGTGCTGACTGTGCACTGACATGTGACACGTGTCGGCTGATGAGTGGTCCACGTCACCTGACAACCTGAAAAGTGCCACGTCATCATGCCACGTCACCACCTTCAACCGCTCGACGGGTCGACCCGAATACCAGTAACCGGGTCGCCGTGACCCGCGACTTGACCCGGCCGGTTCTCCGCCGTCCGACCACCAAAATGCTTCCCGTTTGTCCCATTTTCATCCTCTAATCCTAACCTACAGTCCTATGACCTTAAAATGGAAGAAAAACATCGAAAACCGTACCTTCGAGTTTGGCCATGGCGGCCGTACATTCCTCCGCCGTTCACGGCCGTTCCAGGCCATCCCCATCCCCAAAACTAATCCTATTCGACTCCTAGGGCTACCAGCAACCTAACCTAAACCTTAGAATCGAATAACAACTAACAAAACTCAATTTCAAAATTTGAAATATTTTCTTACCTCACGGTTTCTCCTCCGCCGTGTCCTCCACCGTCCCCGGTCGTGGCTTGCCATCCTCAGCCTCTCACCACCTCCTCACGGTCATTTTATCTCCTAGGGAATGGTGGTATGTGTGTGTGCTGTTTTGGAGAAAATGAAGAAAAATGGTGAAGGGGGGTTTCGGGTGTGAAGAACAAAGAAGAATGATGAAGGTGATGTCGTGGAAGAGAAGGGAGAAGGAGATGATCAGATGAGAGAATGAGAGATGAAGGGTGAGGATTAAAAGGTAGGGTTGAAATGGATGGTTAGGATTAATAGTTGTTAGGTTAAATTATAAAATAATTAAAATAATAATATTTAATTATTTAGATCCACATTTTGGGGGATCAAAGCAATGGGATGAGTGACACTTGTCACTCATCCATGGGGCCCACCAAAATATCCACCCAATCAGATTTCGCCGAAACGTCCCCGTCTCGAAGTTTGTGCATAGTGAAATCGAACTTCCGTGACCCATAACTCTCCCGTTCGAAGTTCGATTTCAGTGTGCCGCCTGCCTATGAATTCGTATCGTCCTCATCTACGTAATGGTCTTCGGCCCTCGGCCATCGGACCTCCCGGTCAAAAAGTCAACATTTGACCTCCTATTCACCCAAATTACCAAAATGCCCCTAAACTTCCGAACGTCATAACTTCCTCCTCGAATGTCGGAATTGAACGTGCCACCTGTCTATGAACTCGTGACGTCACGAACTACGTCACGGTCATCGGTCAAAGTCCATTTGACCGCCCGATTAAAAAGTCAACGTTTTGCCACCATCAGGGGCAAAACGGTCATTTTGCACCGTTCGTCCAATTTCGCTCTACTAATCACGGATTAGCCTCACTAATCGTGATTAGTCACTAATCTAAGCTAGGAATTTGGGACGGGTCGTTACACATCATGCTAGATAGGTGTGTGCCTACACCTTTAAGGCACACCACCATTCCCTTCTCAGACCATTTCCCCCTCGCAGGAATGTGGGATTGTTCACCGTTCCCTCCAGGACACGGGTCTTACATACGAGTGGATGGGATCCAATCAACTAGTTATCCCAGCATGGTGATTTTTTTCAGAGTTGGCACCGATGGTCGGTCATAGTGGATGTGCTGCTAAGAGCAGCCGAGGATGTTAATGATCCTTATTTAAGGACTATTGATGTAAGACCTGTGCCTTGAGAAGAACGGTGAAGAATCCCACATCACTCGGGGAGGGAAAGGTGAAGTGCCCTATATGTGTGGGCACGTATCTATCTAGCGCGATGCCTTTTGGGAGCTCACTGGCTTTAGATTCCCTGGGAACTCCAAAGTTAAGTGAGTTTAGGCTGGTGCAATCCCAGGATGGGTGACCTACTAGGAAATTGCGTGTGAGTTACTAGAAACAAAATCGTGAGGGCTGGGCCCAAAGCAGACAATATCGTGCTAGATGGGTTGTGTAGTGACAGAATGGTATCAGAGTTGGACCCTGATCGGAAGTGTACCACCGAGGATGCTGGGCCCCAAGGGCGGGTGGATTGTAAAACCCGTGTCTTGAGAAGAACGGTGAACAATCCCACTTCGCTCGGGGAGGGAAAGGTGAAGTGCCTTATATGTGTGAGCACGTATCTATCTAGCGCGAGACTTTTTGGGAGCTCACTGGCTTTGGATTCCTTAGGAACTCCAAAGTTAAGCGAGTTTAGGCTAGTGCAATCCTAGGATGGCTGACCTACTGGGAAGTTGCATGTGAGTTTCCAAAAACAAAACCATGAGGGTTAGGCCTAAAGCGGACAATATCGTGCTAGATGGGCAAGGTCGTGACAATTGAACAAGTTACTAGGAGAGTGGTACTTGTGAATCGGGTCATATGGTGAACCGATCAACGAATCTTACGCTTGCAATGGATAACCATTGCCCATACAAGTGAGTGATATCGATAGCGATGGATGGCCCGCATGAGTGCAGAGTCTCGATAGCGGAGTGTTTCTTGGTTGGGTCTGCATGAGGTTTGTGGCAGACATGGCTATCCACGGACGTGGACGAGACTATTGAGAGTTGGGTAACGTTCGAGGAACATTTATATGGCTATCCCTCGTATCTCGGAAGGCGGAGTTCCTCCGAAAAGAGTGATATATTTGACGGTTGCTTGGTATGAGGAGAGATTTCCAGATTTGGCTAGGTTCATACTGGGTACGACAGCGATTTAGACGATGGTGATTCATTAGTAATTATCGGGTCTTGGGAGTAAGACTCGAGGGAGGATGTGATATCTCAGTGGAGATGAGTTGGATGGAATCTATCAGCGATCAGATGATTCCGAATGACACTGAGTGCGTCTAGAGGATGTTTTACTAGGGAGCTTAGACCAGGGTTGCCTCTAGCTCTGAGTTTGTACGTCTACTCATACAAGGTATAGTGGTCGATGAACAGGACGGAGCGGATCCTGAGAGGGCCGGTTGAGATTACAGTTATTGTAATACCCTGGAATAGAGAGAAGTGTTGGTCTTACCTTGGTGAGTAGGCACGAGTATTGAGTTCAATTGCTGATTCCATAGAGTTGGGACATGCGAGTTAGTACCCCGACTGGTACGGTGATGGAATCACCTAGTGCATTTGTGTAGAAGGTGTGACAAAGGACTAATTATATTTCCCTTAAATCATTGTGATTTGAATGTGATCCTAGGGATAGATTGGTGGACTACTCGTTACTCCTTTATTGAGCACTAAGGAACTAGTGGTATGGGGAAGTCTTGAATTGTCATGATTGGCCTTTTGGTGGGGCCAGAGGAAATCACTAAGGAAGAGTATTCAGCTTTTTACAAGAGTTTTACCAATGACTAGCTAGAAGATACCCATCTCGAGAGTTACAGCTTAGAGACCGGGAAAGTACTGTAGAATGACTGTTCGAGTGACGGGACACTTGTTGTGAAGTCCCCAGATGGCTCAGTAAGCTTGAGGATGATGTCGGTTGTGTCGACATTCCTAGTGGTATCCCTTGTAGGATTTACCGAGATTGCTACCTCAGAGGGAGGTTGAGTTACGATAGACTTGAGGGTGTAGCACAGATACCCTGTTGAAAATGGTTTGACTTGGCTCGAAGTCAAGAATGTGGTTGAAAGACATGCTTTGGATGCATGTATTGTATGTTCGGATATGTGATTCCCGAATTGACTTCGGAAGTGAAATTTCCCAGGGTGGCTTACGAATAGTATTGTGGTGATAGTTGGCCATCGTGAGTTGGCAACAGAGTATCAACGGTGGTATTGTTATGGTATACCAAGGATTCGTACATGTTTTGGATTTAGGGTTCAGCTGGCTATAGATTAGCAAGAATTAAGATGGTTACGATTGAGTTGGTTATGGACTGAAAGGGTTGGGATTGGTGTCAGCTAATTATGACGGTTGAGATCGGATTCACTCAGACTAGATGAGTGTCATTGATTGTCGGGTGGAAGTTATCCCCGTGTTTGTAGCCATTGATGTGATTGAATCCCTCTAGTCAAGTTGTTTTTGGGTTGAGAGTGTTGCTAGATTGGCGGTTATGGCACATTTCAGGATCCAACCCTTCGCATCATCAGGATGGGGGTCGAGGTTTGGATTGGTACGTCTTGGTAGACGTAAGTTGGTTAGTCTTGGAGATCTCGATAAGTATGTGTTGGGCACATCTCAGGTGCTGGTCGGGTGGCAGAGAGGACTCGAAGAGGACGTTGAGTTAGTGTACAATCTGTCCAAAGTAGAGATCAGATAGACGAGTTCAGGTGATCAACCGTGATTGGCATGGTAGCCATGTAGTAGACAGACTAGATCCGAGATTGTTGTGGTGTGTGGATTGGATTGTGGATATTGGTACGTAGCTCGGACTTTCCGTGAGTAGGGCCTGGCAATGGGTCGTGTCATGTCCGGTTCATGTCGTGTCATGTACTCTATTTTACCTATTTAAGTTCAACCCGAACTCGACCCGTTTATTAATCGTGTCAAAACATGTAAACCCGAACCCGGCCTGTTTATTAAACAAGTAACCCGAACCCACCCGTTTAACCCGTTTATTAAACGTGTCGTGTTGAATAACCTATTTAACCTATTTAACCTATTTAACCTGTTTAATCCATTTAACCTATTTAACCCATTTAACCTGTTTAACCATATATTCTACATAATATTTGAAGCATAATTTTTCACTTAAAATATTATACCAACCATCAACGAACTTCATAATTCAACAAACTTCATAATTGTTAATTCATAAGTTCATGCAATAATTTAGTATCCATGACCAACAATACAATATCATCAATGTAATATTAAGTTCCAAAATAAAATAAGCATAGTACATAATACCAAATAAAATTAAGTGATTAGTTAACAAACTCTAAGGGAAAAGTTTCAATAAAAAAGTGTTAAAATTGATTAGATCTTTGTGAATTGCACAAGAACACATCAACTAATCAGCCGCTACAATAAAATGAAGAAAACATTAGAATCCAACTACAAAATTAATAACAATGTGTAAAGACATGCTAGAATGTGATTTTTAGTACCTAAATGCTATCCATCATTAGGAATGGTATTAGAGCATTCAACAGATTGAGAATTATTGATACTAATTTCTAATTTGCTGATATCCTCAGTGAGATCCTCCAACTTGGGTGCAAGTGCTAAATCATCTACAAAATTGAATATTTAAATGAGATTTCTTAATTAAGAAAACAATAGATAAAAAAATCTAGCTAAAAGGTGAAAATAAGAAAACAAACCATCGCTACCAAATATCCAATCACATGTGCAGATTATAGCTTCGACATTTTCAGGTTTGAGTGCACTGCGATACTGGTCTAAAACTCTTCCACCAATACTAAAAGCCGATTCAAACGCAACCGTAGAAATATGAATAGAAAAAATATCACATGCCATGATAGATAATTCAAGATAACGAAATTGATTAGCTTTCTAAAAATCAAGAACATTCAATTTTATCTTCCTATCAACTTTTGGCTCGTCCAAATATAGCTGTAGCTGACTCTTTTGGGCCGAAAAAGTGAATTCCTCACTCTCAAAGTCATCAAACTCCTATATGATATCATAAACTATAAGATTAATTCATATTGACGACAACAAATATATAGAAAAAAATAGAAACTATATTCTACAATTTTAGATGCATAAACACGTATAGTAAGAAATTGTATACTAGATATTATTTCGTACATGCATTACATCCATGCATTCTTTAGAAACCATATCAACATCATTGGAAGACCGAGAAGATGATGAGCTAGTTGTTGGACCCGTAGGTTTAGAATACTTTTGCATGTATAAGTCAAATAGCTCAAACAACTTATCATGCACATTAGCCATTTCCCTGGAGGGAGGACTGTACAACCTCTTATAACTGAACTCCACAAACTGAATTTTGTATCTAGGATCCAAAATTACAGCAATAGAAAGGATCATGATGTAGTCTTTCCAATACTTATCAAACTTTGACATCATTCCTATAGCCATGGTCCTCATAAAACTATCTAAATCCTCCTTGGCATTTCTTAAAGTATCTTGGACAACAAAAACTTGAAGAAAATATAGATTTGATGTGGGATATTGCGTGCCGGAAAGCAAGCAAGTTACATCAAAAAACACCTTGAGAAACTTACAGAGTTTCTCCACGTTATCCCACTCATCTTAAGAGAGAGGATGTTTATAATTAGAATCACTCAATTGCAAATGAAGAAATGCGCACTGATAATAAAGAGCCCCATCAAGCATAAGAAAAGTGGAGTTCCATCTAGTTGGTACATCTTGACGCAAACCTTTCTTACATTCTAAGGACACTTGTGTTGCATAATCTAAAAATTTTTGTTTCCTCATCTGTGAACCCTTAACATACTTAATGCTCTCCCTTATCTTTATCATGGCATCATCAGAAATGTGTGCACAACAACGGATATGAAAATAGTTTCCATTCACTAAAAGTGCATCCTTCAAAAAAAGTTGTCTTTTTAACAAGTCAACAAAACAATCATTTGCAGATGGATTATCCAGAGTGATAGAAAACAATTTTCTTTCAATCCCCCAATCACACAACAAATTATAATTTTTCTCAAATAAAGCAACACCATTATACGGAGGAGGCATGAAACTGAAGTTTAAAATTCTTTTCTGTAGTTTCCAATTAGCATCAACATAATGGGCAGTCAAGCATAGATAACCATCAGTTGTTAAAGAGCTTCAGATATCTGAGGTCAAATAAATTCTTCCAGGATTGACCCCTAATATCTTCTTAAGCCTATCTTTTTCTCTTTTATACATGCTTAAAACATCAGTTTTGGCAGTATTCCTAGATATCAACTTGAGATCAGCACATATATAGCTAAAGACTCGTCTAATACCAGTATATTCAACAAACTGAAATGGTAAGTCATGCATAACAATAGCCATCACCAATAGCTCCCTAAACTTATCTTCATCAAATTTTGCAGATCTAGTTATAATTGCTCCATCAGATTTTGATAACAACAGTTGTCCTAGATCTCTAGTATCTTTCCTTATGCATATTTCAATATGTCTTTTAAGATTCCCAGTACCATAACTACTATCAGCAATATATGTTAACCCACATTTCATGCACTTAGCTCTTTGTTTTTTTCTCTCTTTCAGTAGGAGGAAGAATTTCAAAATGTTTCCATACCTTCGAAGTCAACCTTTTTCTCCTCTTACTAGCTGCAGCAGCTGCCTGAGCTTGAGACAGAGGCTCTACATCAACTGGAATTGATCTTTCATTATCATTTTTGGTTGCACTTATATCTTTGAAACTATCTCTAATATCATCAAACGGATTTTCCATCTGAATAAAAGCAAACACAAAAACCATCTTTTAACAACAAACAAAGTATAAAATAGTAAATTAGACAACAAACAACATAAGCATCTGCTAAAGATCATCCTTGAACTTAGTGCTAAAAGGATGAGCACAAAACAATATCTAATTCATTTCGACATGTACCCCTTGATTTACTTGCTTAGCTTGTTGAAAATTAACCGTGACATAAATTAAAGAAATGGACTGTATTTGTTGTAGAGTTATAGTCAAGATGAAATGTTATTTTCAAATTAGTTAGATCGATAGGACTGCCATCAAGCATTTAATTCTTAGCTTCTTATCATGGTTTTGACATCTCAATTTTTGTCCCAGGCATATGGGGATAGGAAGACCACCATGTGTATTCATGAAAGAAAGGCATCAAAGCCATGTGTTACACAACCTTCATTAAACACCCAAAGGCCAAATGAAAAATTAGTTACACAACTGTCACCTTATGGCCGAAGCCGAAGCCGATGATATACAAAATAAAAAATAAAATGAAGTTAAATGTCCAACATAAAAAATGAAAAATTTAAATACAAAATAAAAAATAAAATGAAGTTAAATGTCCAACATTTTCTTTCAAATTAGTTACACAACTGTCACCTTAAAAATAGCTATCAAAGCCATGTGTTACACAGCCTTCATTGGCCAATCAAAGAATATCAAAAACATCAGTTTTGAGTTCTAATGGTACACAAGAACTCTAGCATTTAATTCTTTGCTTCTTATCATGGTTCTGACATCTCAGTTTTTGTCACATGCATATGAGGATGGGAAGACCACCATGTGTATTCATGAAAGAAAGGCTAGTCTGAGGGAGTTTTACAGTAAGTAAAATTGAAGGAAATTTGTGTTGTTCTTAAAAACCCTTGGAAGCAAGGGTTTATAATTTTTTGCACTTGATTCAGTTTAAGTTTCAATCAATTTATAAAAGTAAAAAAGCACAGATGTGCAGCTCTATAGAAATCCCAGTTTGAATATTTCAAAACAGGTGTTATATTCCCACTTTGTCATATATATTTCTATCTTAATGCCTTTTCTGGGTCATTAAAAAAAACCAGATGACAATGAGGACAAGTATGGATCAAAATGATGAGATTCTTGTGTAATTTCATGGCATTCTTGCATATATAATTATATACTTAAATCCTGATGAGATTTTTCTTATGTTTTTCATCCATGGTTCTAATGCTCTGTTTTTATTACTCTGTTTCACAAACTTATTTCTTTCATCTTCTTCACAACCACCGTTCCCCCCCCCCCCCCCCCCCCTCCCCTAACCCACTCCTTTTCCCAAACCCAATTCAACAGTACCCAACACCTCCCAAACCCAAAATACGTTTTGAAATAAGGAAGAAGGAAGCAAGAGTCCAGCAACGTACCTTCGGGTGCAGAGGCTGGCGACGTCGCGTGGAGAGGTCGGCGTTCGGCGACTCGGTCGAGTGGACGCGGGGTGGCGTGGAGAGGCGGGTGATGTTGGGTTATTCTTATTGATGAAGTTTGAGAATTGAGAAGATCAGATGTGGGCTGTTCTTGTTAGGTTGTTCTTGTTAATGAAGGTTAAGAATGGAGAAGATCAGAGGAGGGTTATTGGAGAAAAGAGAATGGAAGTGGAGGCGTGGAGCTGCTGATTTGGTTTTTTGTGTTTAATTAGGTTATAAATTATAAAATTTTAGTATTTATATTTTGGTCCTTGTGAAACCCTAGAATACTAAATGGGTTCGCGGGTTGATGGGTTAGCAGGTTAGGACTCAATAACCTGTTTAACCCAATAAACGAGTTAATAGGTTATTAAATGGGTTAGCAGGTTGACCCGAAACCCACTTGTTTAATAAACGGGTTATAACGGGTTGACCCAAAAATGACCTGGATTATTATCGAGTCGGGTTAGTTCGGGTTAATTTTGTATGGGTTTCGAGTCGTATATCGAGTCGTGTCAGAAATTACCACTCTTATCCGTGAGTGCAGTCCTAAAGCAGGCCTGAGTAGTGGATGCACTAGTGAGTATTGCATGTTTGACAGCGAGATTGCTAAGTGTTGAGCAGTTTGACTGGTGTTGTACAACCATCAGATTGAGTCCGAGATGGGCATGGTATGATAATAGGACGAAGTCCGATGTTGCTTGTACATTGAGAACGAGGACCAAACATCAAATACTGTGCGTTAGTGCAGAGTGGCTTCAAAGGGTTCGATGGTTGTATGAGCATGGAGCCATGATGGGCCAGAGGAACCCTAGGGATTGTGTTGTGATTGCTTCTCTATAGCATGTATTCGATCGGGTTAACATGCACTATGGTGAGTGAGATGCCAGTTTGAGACTCAAGAGGATTCATGACCACAGCGTTGGTCGCTGAATGAGATGAGGTACCCTAGTGGAACTCTAGAGTGAGTCGAGTGTTTCGTTAATGACTTGACGGGTGACAGTGGAGCCGATGAGTTACTAGCTTGACACGACGGCGTGTTATGAGTATGATTTACAGTTGGAGACCTTCGAGTAAGACATCAGACTTGTGATGCTTAGTAGGATTATGAGCAGGATTGTCAGTTTGGATTCCGAGTGCACCTGCATTAATAGATTGTCAGTTTGGATTATGAGCAGAATGACAGGTGAGATCGACGAGGGTCGATGCCTTGAGCGAGGTTCGAGAATTGAGCAGTGGTGATTTCAGTGACAGTTGGGTCACCTGCTTGTAGGATACGGTCACGGGGGATGAGTTGAGTTTCAATAGTGACTGTTGGATTGTAGTTGACGTCAAGTGACATATGTGTCTGATGTGTTATATGGATAGATGTTGGACGTGTACGTGGACACGTTGGAGCCTTAAGTTAGAGGCAGGATTGGTTTTCCACAATTTTGGCAGGGATTTGGATAAATGTGAATTTCGAGCATGAAATTTCTTTAAAGATGGTGGATTGTAACAACCCGTCTCAAACCTACGAGATTAATTAAGGATTAATCGAGATTAATTGAGAATTATCGGACGATCAAGGTAAAATGACGATTTTTCCCCTAAATGGGTGAAAAAGTTAACTTTTGACCCAGAAAGTCAAATGCACATGAATCGAGGTCCATTACGTAGATCGAGACTATATGAATCTATAGACATCGTATGGAAAAATTACGGATCAATGACGATTTTCTATACTATTCATGATTGCACGAAATCGAGATAGTTGACTTTTGGGCATTTAATGTGGGGCCTAAAATATCTTATGGGGACTAATAGATGAGTGACAAGTCCATTAATCCACACATTACATACATGCACATCCCCTTTTTCATTTCATTTTCTTCATTCATCCTATCTGAAACCCCAATCCCATTCCCTTCTTCATGCCATTCCAGTTTGAGGCCATAAAGAGATTGAGAGGGTGAATGAGAGATTGAGAGGACGATGGAGGAGACGGCGGAGCCCCGACGGGGCTGCTGGCCTTGAACCTAGGTAAAACTCGAAACCCTTTTTAAGTTTGAAATTCGAATTTGGTTTCTTGGACGTTTTGGATAGAAAGTGATGCCCTGGTTACCTTCCTTGAGTCCTTGCGAGTGTGTAGGGTAAAGAATCAGAGAGATTGGGCGATTGGAGTGGCTCTAGTGGTGGTTCAAAAGTTGGTCGTGAAGGATCATTGGTGACAGGTAAGATTCATGAATTTTCTTCTTGTTTTGAGGTTAAAGATCCCTTCTTGGGAAGAAGACGATCACGTGGGTGAAAGAATGGAGGAAAATGGTGGTCGGACGACTAAGTTCTAACTGGGTCGAGGTCGCGGGTCAAATCAACCCGTTACAGTCAAACAGGTCGACCCGCCTAAGGTTAAAGACGATGACATGGCAAACCACGTCATCATGTCAGGCCATGTGGCCAACTAAATGGTGACACGTGGCCAGGTGTCAGTCTAGTCAGCAGATGACGTGGCAGTGATACGTCAGACTTGTCAAAGCATGTAGACTAGTGAGATGGTGCAACGTGGCAGGATGTCAAGATTTGTCAGGTGACGTGGCAGCTGGCGTGGCATGTCCACATCAACATTGTCAGATCATGTGGACTAGTAGGATGGTGTCACGTGGTAGTGTGTCAGAAAGGTATCAGACATGTCATAGACACTTGGCACCAATCAGGGTGTGCCACCTGTCAGGTTGTCAGGAGTTGTCAGATGTCAGACCTGTCAGGCTGACATTAGGATGACGTCAACGTTGACTGCCGTTGACTAGACTTTGACTAGTGCGTGTGGGCGCGTGATAAATTTCGAGGTTAAACTAGTTTTATTCATAAGATTTCGACAATCTGAATCCAATAGTGGTAATTTCAGGTCGATTGGAGATCTTTTGATAGGTCATTTGGAGGTATTTAGCCTCGAGAAACTTATTCAGGACGGGTTCTCGGTTCCGGGATAGTTAGGGTTTTTTTATATGAACTTGTATAGGTTGTTAGTAACCTTTGGGTATGGTTTAGACATGCCCAGACGTCTCGGAGACTGTAGATTAGCATTGCAACTGCTTACTGTGCGGGTTTTGGAGCGCACAATGTGGACCGTCTGTGAGTGGACTTTGGTTTATAAATGATGCATGCATATATGTTTTAATGTTTTATGAATATGGTTTGAAATGCAAAGTTTTCATATTGCTTGAATGATAATTGCTTAAAGCTTTATATGGTGGTTTGAAATGCAGCGTGTTCAGTTTGCGTAATTACTTGGTGCACGTCGACGATGTTTCAGTGGTTTTACACTGAGTATATTGTGCGTGAGTGGAACAAGAACTTTGTATTTTTCTTCGATTGTTGAAATCATATCAAGAAGATGAATGAGAGTTGGTACCAGAATGAGATGAGGAGTGGGAGGATTCTCTAAAATTTTACTTTAATTTTTTAGATATTAAAGAAAATTTATTATTGTAGTTTTTATTAAATTGTAGGTTATAAGTAAAAGCAATATCAACTTTAATTTCAGCCATTAAAATTCTTTAAATCTAATATTCGAAAAATTGTAGCCTTGTGATGGTTCGATATGGTTCGATATGAAGGTGATACTGGAATCGTACCAAGTAATTTTAACTGGTTCGGTATGGTACGATATTCCAAAATATAAAATTGATACCGTACCGTACTGTACTAATTGTGTTTGGTACAATTTCGGTAGGGTTTTAGTTTTTAGCCAAAATTACTCAACTAAAAATTGAGCAAAAATTCATGCAAAAAAATCTAAATAATTTATTCATACAAAACTATTTTGTACTAAGAAATTTGTACCAAAACCTGCTCATACATGTGAGTAGAGAATTTATATATGTTTTGAAAGGTTTAACTTACTTAGATTTAAGCATCATTTGAGGTGGCTAACTCTTAACTTTGTAATCAATGTAAGTTAAACCTCCGTATACCTATCACCCTCATTATCATTAAAGGCGGATAACCCTAATTTTTTATAGTCCATGATTACAGTTCAAATTTACTTCATTGCACATATTCTCAAAATTTTTCTCAACCTAAACTAATAAGAAACCGTTGGATCTTGAAGGCTAATTCCAAGATTGCAGTTTGAAATTTCAATTTGGAAAGAATAACAACACTGCAGGCTTGTTTCAAGGATAGAATAAATTTCAATCTTTAGATTTAATTTAATTTTTTAATTAATTAAAAAATCAAACCGGTTCGATTTCGGTACAGAATGGTATTCGCCAACATCGAAACCAATCCCGTACCGATTAGAACCGATATAGAAACGGTACCGTACTAATCATCCATTCGGTTTTACTATTCGATTTTTTCTATTTTTGTATAATACGGGACAGAACGATTTTGGTATTTCGGGATAATATGCCCGCTCCTAAAAAATTGTGTCAAAACTTAATTTGAATAATAAGGGCTGCCAGAAGTCCTGATAAATGTAAATGTTGTTAACTGTAAATTGACCTCAGACAAATGATGGATGTTGGTTTCGGAGCAGGCTCCGTATTCCATTGTTCAACTACATTTCAAGGCCTACAGCGTGCTCCTAGGCCCCGGCTCCGTAAGTGGATGGATAGAAAAACCCAAGCAAACCCAAAGCCCATTAAGCCCCCCCATATGCCAAAACCCTAGTGGCCTAATCCTCGAGATCCCGTATCTATATAAACGAAGATTTCGCAAACTCACTTTCACTAACCCTAACCCTCGCCCCAGCCGATACGTCTATCATCTTCGTTTCGATACCCAAGCTCTCACCTCAATCATGGCAGAGAGACCAGCTGAGAGAGGCCGCGGCGGATTCGGTCGCGGATTCGGCCGCGGTGGAGACCGTGGAGGCCGCGGAGGCAGACGCCGAGCGGGCCGCAGAGAGGAGGAAGACAAATGGGTGCCAGTCACCAAGCTCGGCCGCCTCGTCAAGGAAGGCAAGATCCGAAGCCTGGAGCAAATCTACCTTCACTCCCTCCCCATAAAGGAGCACCAAATCATCGACACTCTGGTGACCCCTGGTAGTCTGAAGGACGAGGTGATGAAGATCATGCCGGTGCAAAAGCAGACCAGGGCTGGGCAGCGAACCCGGTTTAAGGCGTTCGTCGTTGTCGGTGACAGCAACGGACACGTTGGACTCGGTGTTAAATGCAGCAAGGAAGTGGCTACTGCAATTCGTGGAGCCATTATATTGGCTAAATTGTCTGTGATTCCGGTCAGGAGAGGATACTGGGGTAACAAGATTGGGAAACCCCATACAGTGCCGTGCAAGGTGACCGGCAAGTGTGGGTCCGTAACGGTCAGGATGGTGCCTGCTCCTCGTGGTGCTGGGATTGTGGCTGCCCGTGTGCCCAAGAAGGTTCTGCAGTTTGCTGGGATTGATGATGTCTTCACATCCTCCCGTGGATCCACCAGGACACTTGGAAATTTTGTCAAGGTATATTATTGTCTTTCTAAATTTTCATTTTTTCAATTGTGTTTGATTAGTTTGAAGATAATTGCTTTAAATTGTTTATTGGATTGTATTTAGTTTCTTTATGGGGTGTTGTTTTTAATTAGTTTAACAAAATTCAGTGTTTAGTAGAATTCGGTTGTGATACTTGTGTTGAATTGAATAAAATTGAAATTATGCATATGATGATGTAGTGTTGTTTAGTTGAAATTGCAATCTCTTGATCTATGTACTCATCTTACTCACCTCAGCATGATGTCTGTAGTCTTTAAAATCTTATTTGCATGTTCTTAAAAGTGGAAATTGCTTATATGTATTCAACAGTTTGAGTAAATCTGAAACAGTATCATGGTAATAAAAATATGGCAATATTGTTGACTGCTTTATCTTTTGTAGCACATTTGAAGGCTCAAGAATTCAATTAGTCTCATACTTTGATTCATTTCAACTGCATGTTTTGACTCTGTCATTTATCATACACGAATGGAAATCTGATATACTGTTGAGGCATCAATATGCAAGCATCGTATTGTATTAATAATCTGTTTGAAGGAGATTGCACGAGTTTCAATGGTTAGTTGTAGGCTGCATTGAGTTTTCTTGAATGGTTAGGTTGGTAAATAGTCTTGTTGTTGACATGCTGCAAGTTAACAACATGAAGGTGCACCTTGTCCCTCTGTTCTTGTTTTTGTTCTTGAGCTCAAGGTTACTGATGAAATTGATGTTACTCTCACGCATGGTTTGCATTGGCCATGACTGTTGCTTACTGTGTGAAATCATTATATTCCTGCATAACTGTTCTGTTGATGATGACCTGTTAAAATTAAGTTTCCCTTGCCATATTGAATGAAGTGCTGCATCTACTTCGAATTACATGCATTATATCTAATCACTTGTTCTTACAATCTGGGCAGGCCACTTTTGATTGCCTTCTGAAGACTTATGGTTTCTTGACACCTGAATTTTGGAAAGAGACTCGCTACACCAAGTCTCCATTCCAAGAGTTCACAGACCTGTTGGGAAAGCCAACCAAGCCCCTTCTTATTGAAGATGTTGAGAAAGTAGAAGCCTAAATGTGGGCGATGTGAGCCTATAATGAAGATGAAATCTTAGTTTTAAGATTTCTAGGTTTCAAGACATTAGAATGTTGTCTTTTTGTTTGTCTTGCTTGTCTGAAGAGTTTAACATTCATATTTTATTGTCTACTTAGTTATTTTGAGATGCTGGATTCAAATATGGTGCTACCTTGGTTAAAATTTTGGATTACAGACTTGCTGATACTTGTGTTTTGATAATTAAGCAATTGCCTTTGTCATGAGCCTGGTTCATTTACAATGGTTCACTCACAAGCTTAAAGGGCACGTGCAAGGACGGATAAACAAAAAGTAAGGGAGGCTAAATTTACACACTTGTAAATTGTATTATTAAAATAAGAAACTAAGATTAAAAATAGGAAAATAATGATGAAAATGTGCAAATTGTATTAAAAAAAATAGGAAATTAAGATGAAAAATAGGAAGTTAACGATGAAAATGAGCAAATTGTATTAATAAAACAAGAAACTAAGATAAAAATAGGAAATTAATAATGAAATTGGACAAAACTAATAAGGAACCACTTCAAGGAATTGAACTTGGGTTGCTAGGGATGCAAACAACAGTAAAGCAAACAAATCTTAGCAAGTTTGGTGATATGTTTAAAACTATAATCTATATATAATCAAAAATTGACCTAGGTTATAGCCGAAGATGCCCCCTTTAGTGGTTTGTCCCTGTGCACATGGGCCTAAGCCCACACTACCAAACAACCCTAACAGGGGCTACTTATCAACTGGCACATGGACAGATCTCCGTCATCCATCTAAGATGCCATGTGACAATCACATATCATAAGCACGTTCTCACACATTGAAACTATTCATTATTCCTCATTTACACATCCATACAAAAGGTCACATTTCCCAAACAAAAAAAATAACTAAGTTTTACTATTCATACTTACCCTATAAATTACTATTCACCACATATTCTTTATATATATCGATTGACAATAACTTGGGCATCAGAGTATCCTTAGGTTGACACCACATCGATACTTATTTCTGACCGATGACCAACCTACTCTTTTACAGGTCAGACCAATGACACGTGGCTGACTGGAATTCCACTTCTAATTTGGCACATTTTGTGTCTCAACAGTTTGGCACTGTGGAAAATCTGACTAAATCTGCCCACCACTCTACCGAGCCGAGCACCACTCTCCAAGCCACTTCATAAACATGCAAGCTGACATATGAGACAAAGAAGTTACACCCTGGAAAAGGGAACAAGATATTGAGGGATAACTTTCACAACGTAGCCCGAGCACTAGAGAAACTACAACGAGACATGAATGAGATTAAGGCCAATGGGATCTATGCCAAGGTACAATACCAAATGTTGAGTGGACAGTGCACCAACTGTGACGACCCGTCCCGAATTAACGGGATTAATTAAGGATTAATTATGGATTAGCGAGACTAATCGGAGATTAGACGAGGATTAGCGGACGTTCGGGCGAAATGACGATTTTGCCCTTGGAAATGGCGAATCGTTGACTTTTCGTTCAGGCTGTCAAATGGACTTTGGGCGATGACCGTGACGCAGTTCGTGACGTCACGAGTGCGTAGATAGGTGGCACGCTCGATTCCGACGTCCGAGGAGGAAGTTATGACGTTCGGAAGCCCAAGGGCATTTTGGTAATTTGGGTGAATAGGAGGTCAAAAGTTGACTTTTTGATCGGGAGGTCCGATGGCCGAGGGCCGAGCACCATTACGTAGATCACGACGATACAAATCCGTAGACAGACGGCACGTCCAATCCGGACGTTTGACGGCGAAGTTACGGGTCACGGAAGTACGAAAGTACTATTCACGACGACACGTTTTAAGAGAGACAAAAAGGGCAGTTTTGTCTCTAGTAGGCCCAGCTTTTGAGACAACCAATGGATGAGTGACAAGTGTCACTCATCCACTGGCCAACCTCATCCATTCATGCACCAAAACCCATTCCCGTGCATCGTCCATTTCCATTGTTCCCACACTAACCCGATCCACCATTTTTCATCCAAAACCCAAACCCTTGATCCATGACCATTTGTGAGAGGCTGGAGAAGGAAGAAAGGACCCGAGGGCGTGGTGGCTGGCCAGGCAGAGCTGCCGTGGGCGGCGGAGGAAGAAACCCGATCGAGGTAATCGGTTTTCACCGATTTTCATCATTTTCAATTCTTGTGATTATGGGCCGTTTTCATTGTTTTCTTTGATTTAAATAGGTTTTTAGGGAGTATAGAGATGATTTTGGACGGTGGCTGACGGCTGTGAAGCCCAGGGGGGATTTTTGAAAAGTTGGACCGTGAGGGGATTTTTGGGTTCACGGGGTTTAATCGGTTTTAGGTGGTTTAGTTAATTAGGAATGATAGGAAAGATTAAAAGAGGAATTTAGGGATTGAAATGGAGGAAAACGGACGAAAAATAAGGAAGATAGAACCCTGGACCGGTCACGCCGGTCCAGTTGCAGGAACGGACCGAACCGGCCGTCGAGAGGTTGAAGACGGATACTGTATCAGGCGCGTGTGGGCGCGTGGGGAGGAATTTGGGGAAGGTTCCAACATACGAAATCATCTATTTGATGTAACGAACATTTTGGGACTGGTTTCGTGTCAATCGGACACCGTCTCGATATAGTTCGGGCTGTCCGAAGGTTTAGGTTCGCGTTTAAAAATAGTTAGAAATTCCGGAAATTTACGGGGCTTTAGTGACGGGTTATATAAGTAGTTAGTAACCCTCTAAATGAATTTGGACAGGTTCGGGAATCCCGGAGATGACCCGGGAGACGGTTATGGCGCGCGTATCGAGGCGCGGCTTCGGACGGTCTCTGAGTGGACCTTTCTTTCGAACTTGATGCATGCATAAATGTTTTATAAGTGTTTTAATATATGTTTTGTGATGCCATGAGTGCATTTGATTGTGGTAGCTTAGGATCGACATATTTGCACGTTTTTTCGAGGTTTTCGGCTTTATGTCGTACCTTTGCGTACTGCGTTTTCAGTGATGATTTAATGGACGGATTTCGGATTTGGAAATATGAAATCGGGCAGGAGACCCATTTGATTTACGAAGTCTCGGACTTGGAGTCCATTTGAATTGACCAGAAATCGGACGTGAGGTCCTGTTTGGTTATGGTTTCAGGCTTAGGGCCCAGTTGACTGTGAAATCGGGCTTGAGTCCCAGTTCGGTTTATGAATTGAGTAATCGGGCTTGAGACCCAGTTGAACTGTGGATTTAGGCCGAGGCCTGTGAAATGGATTTGAATCGGATTCGAGGAATCCTGTTGAAATGAATCGGGTTTGAGACCCAATTGAAAAGTGACTTGAGAAAGAAAGAAAAGAGTATTTGAAAATGTGATTGAACCCTCCATGATTTATATGGTCTCCTCCAGCGTCGACCTGGAGAGTCACGATCCACACACCAGAGTGGGTATCCCCATAGGGATCCCGTTCCAGGAATGGAGGTTACGAGATATGATGTGGTCCCGAACCAGATTCCGGAGGGATATGTGGACTAGATCCAGAGAGAGAGCTCAGACTAGATCTAGTGATTGAGCCTCCCAGATGGAGATTCCTGGGAGAAGACTCGGAGTGAGACCCCGAGTAGTGTGCACACTAGTATAGATTTGATATCGTGACATTTATCGGGGATGTGTTCCCTAGGGGCTGTGTGCCCCGAGTTGGCATCTTCTCGGAAGAGCCTCGGATGGGTTATACGTATGTCGATACGTATGTGGTTTATGGAAAAATGATTTGAGGGCAGAGACCCTATGTTTTATAATTTATAAAAGTGATTTGGGGCTGTGACCCCGTATACGAGATTTGAGGGCGGAGACCCTATGTTTTATGTTTTAGAAAGTGATTTGGGGCGGAGACCCCCGTATTTGAAATTGTGAAAGTGATTTGGGGCGGAGACCCCGTTTGTGATATTTTGAGAATGGTTTTGGGCTGAGACGCACGTGATGTGAATTGGGCTGAGTCCCTATTGATTTGAGGTACGAGTTTTTGGTGATTTCGGGTCGTGGACCCAAATGGATTTACGGGTCATGACGGTTTATGGGAACCGGGCATGAACCCTTGAAAGGTTTTCTAAATGTTTGACAAAGGTTTTTATGAATAATTGATAAATGGTTTTGAATGCATGCGTATGTATTTATGAATGGCATAAATATCTTTAAGCGAAAGTGTTTTTAAATGAAATGTTTAAATTGTCCACTCACAGTTTTCGTGTTTTAATGCCCTTCAGGTTGATCGAGGATGCGGGCTGTAGCAGAGACGAGACATCACTCCCCTCCTCCTACTATCTTGATGCACTCCGATAGCCCCGGCGAGGGCAGAGATGGATTTTTCCCTGGTCTAACACGTGGTGTTAGACGGGATTAGGTGGGTCCCACGTTAATCCCGGGGGATTTGGGACCGGTCCTGACACCAACGTGGTGGCACAACTAAAAACTGCGCAAAGCGAGCTGGCCTCTCGCCATGCTCAAGAGGAAACTCGTGTGGTCGAGCAAGTAATGTTCGACTGCCCCAAGCAAGTTGAGCGCATACGTCGAACCACCGGGAAAGACAAGGCCCCCACTACAGCAAAACTGACTGACAAAGCCTCCCGTCTCCTGATTGTACCAGGAAAGTGCCAGAGGAAGACTAGGGTCTACTGCGATGCTAAGGAAGCTCTGAGTGGAAGGTCACACCGAGACCGTAGGCAATTCAATCCAATTAGGCTCAAGTTCCCTTGGGACGGTGTGTCATCCCAACCACCGAAAAAGAAGACCGGTTGGATACCTTTCGAGGCAAATCCACGACACCGAGATACCAATGCCAATAGCAGTCGCGAAGGGTGCTAACTCATCCCAGGAGGTCGTCAGAATATAATGCTCCGACCGACCACCCATCACCCCACCCACATCGTTCGCTTTAAAGGACACCCAGGAACTTCCTCATGCAAGAAGTCGACAGTCCTATCTGCAACACCAACCGTGGTAATCGGAGCAAGAACCTAGTGCTGATGCGCTCGTCTAGTAACTCTTGGACTGAGCAAGGACCTTCGAAGCTGAGAAGGGCAACCCTAGACATCGAATTTCAATGAGAAAAATCCGTTCGAACCTAAGTTTACTAAACTGGTTAACGCAGTTGTTCATGGTATCAAAATGTATCGTGGCAAAACATATGCTACAATTGCAACACCATTAAAAGTTTAATTCAGTTTAAAAGTCTTTACCGTCACATGAAATGGGATTCACAGGCATAGATAAACATCATAGGAAACTCAGTAGTAAAGAGAAATTATTTACAAAAAAGCTGCTTACACATTTGTAACGCCTAAGAAGGCAAATGCCATATTTTAAATGACACTTAATACAAAAGCGTGAAACTCAAGCAATTAAAGCATGTAGACCAAATAATTTGATTTGCGGCTTTGATATGAGAAAGTGAGGTTTTAGCAATAGAAGTAATAATAAACGTAATGATGAAAGAGGTTATTATACAAGAACAAATGATTAAACGTCCTAAAAGACAATCAAGGAAAATGTTATGATGTTTGCTTCCCAAACGGTCGGGAAGGTTCATAACAATTAGATGGTACATAAACTTCGGTAAGTTGCACGACCTCGATTTTGAGGTGTTAATCTACCAAACTCATGTAGCCAGAAACATCCTGCGAGATAGCCCTCAAATTCCACTAAACCAAGAACTTAATTACTTGAAAAAACCTCGTACAATTCCTAAAAAGTTCCAAAGTCCCTAAAGGATGAATCCTTAGTTAATTCTAACATAGCGATTCCCTAACCTTCGATCAAACGGATTCAATTCAAGCATCCAAGACGGTTCTAGGGATCTCGTCTCACGAGGAAATCCATCAACGAGCCTATCGCATAAAAGCAAAATTTCCACACGCATCGTCGAATAACTCGTTCACATCACCCATACAAGTCCCAAGCTCGTAAGCACCACCCAAACACGAAATTCAATGGAAACAAAAACCTAACTAGTTCGTAACAAAAAGGTAGACAAGCAAAAACAAAACTTCTTTTCTATTCGTGAAGATTCAGGCGTAAGTCGTAAACAAGGTAACACTAACGTCAAGTGACGATTCTAACGATCTAAGGAGTAGCTATGACACAAGAAATCGAGATGTATGATAATCATGTGTCTGAAACTAACAACACACCCTAAACCATGCTCTGATACTAAATTGACACACCCTAATCCGGAAAGTCCATAAGGTCACGAAGATCGAGATATACTGGCGAACATCTGGATAGTGACGTCCATATGACAAAAGCCATTTAATTAAAAATGTTTCATTTTAAGAGGTCGAGTGAAGTATAACCAGTGAAAATCGATTACATTTCACCGCGACAGTGGAAGTATAGAGCATAGACACTAATGATGATCATACAAATAAGAAGCTACTTGAATTACCCCGATTTTTGTAGCACTCGGACTGCTGGCGTGAGTGTTAGAGCTACTATTAAAGCCTCCTTAAAGAATGTAAAATACCAATGGGACCTAAGGGGTTATAAAAAAAGGGTGAGTGGACCCAGTAATCCATTTCAAAGTAAAATCATAATTAGTAAAATATGGTTTAACCCCTCGATTTTAGAAAATCAAACAGCAACTTTAGACTTGTACTTAATACGAGAAATGATAATAAATTAATAATAAACCATCAAAATGAGTCATGTTGAATCATAAATATGCCATATGTCAACCCACTACACTCTTGCTGTAACGACCCGTCTGGAATTTCAGGATTAGATTAATGACTAATCAAGGATTAGTGAGGTTAATCGATGATTAATGGGGTACTTTCGGACGGACGGTGCAAAATGACGATTTTGCCCGTAGAATGAGCAAAACGTTGACTTTTCGTTCAGGTGGTCAAATAGACTTTCGCCGATGACTGTGACGTAGTTTGGGACGTCACGAGTTCATAGACAGGTGGCACGTTCGATTCCAACGTTCGAGGAAGAAGTTATGACGTTTGGAAGTTTGGGGGTACTTTGGTAATTTGATTGTATAGGAACAAAATGTTGACTTTTGACCTGGGAGATCCGATGGCCGAGGGCCAAGGACCGTTACGTAGTTCAGGTCAATACGAATCCGTAGACAGACAGCACACCGAAATCGGACTTCGAACAGGAAAGTTATGGGTCACGAAAGTTCAATTTCATTATGCATGCATTACGAGGCGATGATTAGGTGGCAAAATCTGATTGGTTGACTTTTAAGTGGGACCCATGGATGAGTGACAAGTGTCACTCATCCCATTGGCCCTTAATCCCAAAAAGTAGATCTAACATGTGATTGGTGAGATTGGATTAAAATAATAATATTTTAATTATTTTATAATTCTCACTCCACTCATCTCTTAATCAGAACCATCCGTCTATACCCTCCCCCTCTCATCCTCACCGTTCCTTTCCTCTCATCTGACCCATCATCATCATCAAAATCAAATATATCTCTCTCCCTCTCTCGGCGTCTCTCAAAACCGCCAAGAACACCACCCGATTTTCCTTACCCCATCACCTACAACTGAGACCAGAGAGTGTGTGAGGGACTGAGAGTGACTACTAGACCGAGGGGGACAATCGTGACTGCGTGACCGCCATGGACGGCGGGGAAAACGCAAGAACCCAGCTAACCCGAGACCCAGATTTGACCCAAGCTTAGAAAATGAGATTTTGACGTTGGTTGAAGGCTAAGGTCAACCCTAACTTGTGTGTAGCGTTCATACGACCTCGTGGACATTGGTTTCGAAGGCTTGAGTGGCCTGAGTCGACGGGGAGACTAGCCGGAAATCCTGGGTTTTGGGTTTGGCATCACAAGTAACCATCTCGAATCTTTTTCTAGTTTTCGAGTACATAGATCACTAGGTTAGGCTTAGACGAGTCGAATGGAACAAACGACATTGAAAATGGTGGCCGGAGCTGGGAGAACCAGCTGGGTCAAGACGCGGGTCACGGCAACCCGGTTGCAGACTTCGGGCTTACCCGAGCAAGGTTAGGGATGACTGATGACGTCATCCTGCTGACGTCATCATGTTAGGGATGACGTTAGTATGTCAGATCTGACAATGTCTGACAGAGGGCCAATTCGGATGTGACACGTGGCACTGTCAGAGGGTGTTAGTGCTGACGTCAGCATGACGTTTGTTGACGTCAGCGTTGACTTTTGCGTTGACCAGTGCATGTGGGCGCATGTGAACAGTACTTAGGGTGGTCCCAATGTCATTTCAAAGATTTCGACAAGCCGGATCCAATGGCGATGGTTTCGGGTCGATCGGAGATCGTTAAGTTGGTCAAATCAAGATTTTTCACCTCAGGAATCGTGTCCGGGACACGTTGAATTTTCCGGGAAAGTTTAAGGTTCTTAATATGGACTTGTATAGATTAGTAATAACCTTTGGGTATGATTTGAATAGGTCAGGATGACCTGGAGAGGTCGGATTAGCCCGGGGAGGCTTATGGCACACATATCGAGGCGGCATCATAGGACGGTCTGTGAGCGGACCTTGATTTCTAAACTATGATGCATGCACAAATGTTTTATATGGTTTAAAGATGTAATTCTATGATTATGATTTGAATGATTGTGAATTATATGGTTTCACGCATTTCAAGGCGATTTACGTGCTTGCACGTAAATCGAGGTTTTCAATTTTACACTAATTTTCCTTACTTATAGTTTTGGAAATGATTTCATGAAATGGTTTTGGATTTGAAAAGGTAAACTTGGGTTCGAGACCCATTTGGTTTACGAACTCTTGGACTTGAAGTCCATTTGATTTAATAAGGCATCGGGCCGAAGGCCCAGTTGATTTACGTATCGGGCTCGAGGCCCAGTTTGACAAGACCCATCCCGATTATCCCTCGATAACCGTGACAGATCCTGCTCCCGTCTGACAATAACTCGAAAGTACCAAAAGTAGTTTCAAATATATACATATAACACATATAAACGATAACATTGTCAGACAAGGGATAGTTAAGTATTCCGAGACCGTTGACCTAGTCAACAGGTTTACAGAGCATAGGAAATATTTACATGTAGGGAACAAAATCCTACACTGCAAAGTGTCTGAGTATGCAACGGTCCGTCTAGTCCTCAGCCTCGATATTAGCCTCAGTACCTGTGCACTGGCCTGGAGGGCAAATAAAACATCAAAGGTGTGAGTGGACAAAAATCAAGTTTAGAAATACATTTATCAAAATATAGTCTTACCCTCCAGTTTTTACAAACATGCATGCATATCATAACTCATAAATCAAATAATTAAGATATGAATATAAATCTCAAACATCAATAAAAACACAGAATCCAGGTCCAATATAGAGTACGTTATCCCTGCAACGCGTGCAAATCAATAGGCTCAAGGACCGCTCGAATCCCGAGCATCCGCCGCTGTGAACACATCACCAGTCGGTAATCCGGATCTCGTGAACACATCACTTACCGATCCATATATAATCCAGCACATCTGATCTGAGTCAAGCCTCCCTCGGCTGCTCGACAAAGATCGTGCTACGTGACCTCTTCGGGGTAAACACTTCCATCCCGAAGGCGAGCATTATCTCCAGGGTCCATTTCGGGGGGAAACATATTCCACACCGAAAGCCCTCATATATCATTATCATAAAAATCAGTGAAAACAGTTAAATCATTTATCAACATCCGTAAACCAGTTTCACGCAAATCTGTGCAATCACAATTTCAATTATAACACAATTCCATCAAATCTAGTGCTAGACTCATAATCCGAGCCAAAATCAAGTTCATACCTCGAGCCTTAGCTCGAAATATCAGTTTCATAGCTTTCTCGAAAATCGTGCCCAAAAGCATATAAAATAATATAATATTCCAAAAATAATATAATATTCCCAAAAATTCAGAAATCATCATATCGAAGTATCAATCATACCAAATCATTTCCAATCATATTATAAAGCATTTAAAACATATATGCATGCATTCAGGGTAGAAAACAAAAGTCCACTCACACACCGTCCAGATTGTTCCGTTTCGAGCTGTTCGTATTCTTCCGAAGTCCTGAAAGTATTTGGGCCTGTCAAACAAGTAATATAAGGTTACTAACTCGTTACATAATCTCCTGTACGACTTTCCTAATCGTCGGAATAAAATAATATTATTTTAAACGTAACCTATACGCCTCGGGTATACAAACTACTCTCAGTTCATATCCGATTGTCCCGAAACCAACGCTAATAGGTCCGTATCATCCAGAGTATCAAAATTGATGTTGGACCCTTCCCCAGATTCCCGGCCATGCGCCCTCACGCGCCACCTCAAGCGGCTGCGCGTGACAGCCACGCGCCGTGAACAGTGCCTGCTACAGTATCTCTCTCTCGCCCGTTTCTCTGGTATTCGGGTCTGCGACCCGCGATCAGACCCGACTCGTTTTCTATCGATTTATACTCAATTCATCTCGTTCTTTCACTCATTAATATATGTCCAATCTAACTGATAGTTCTGTGCCTTCAATTGCATCAATTAAGCCATAAAACGCCTTGACTCACGAAGAACACTCATCGGATCCTAATTCGGGTTTGACCTCAAATCGACCTGTTTCCTTCAATTGTTCATACCAGAAGCATCATAGGATTATAATGAACACGAAATCGAGATCAATTTCATGAAATTTTACCTCTAAGTACCTCGACTCAAGCTCGATTTTCCAAAATAGTTGTAGGGTCTGTTCGTCACGGTTTCTCCACTAATTTCCTTCCCAATTGATTCAGTTTGATTCGTCTTGTTCCCAGAAAGCTCAATCTCGCCTCAATTACGATCGAAATCGTCCAAAAAACCAGAATCGAAAATCATGGTGTTGGGTGATTTTTCGGGTTTACTCAGTATGGTATCCCATGGGTTTGGGTCGGTTTCCTTTCGATTTTTCAGTCTTCAATTGAGTTAATTACTTGCTCAATTTCTCTGGTTGCAACAGAATTCGATCAAAGTGAAGGATGAAGTCCTCTGTTCAGTGTTTGAAGATTGGTCGTGTACAATTACTGTTCATTGAATTCCAATTATTTGTCAACTTCAATTAACTAATTAATTAAAGCCCTAAGTGCCACTAATCATCCCTAAGAAGTGACATTTGTCACTTGATGAATTACATGAGTCATTTGCTGAAATGAATCAGCACTTAAGGTGAGGTGATAAGCATCTCATTCACCGTTAATCACAATTCACATAAAATTACTATTTTACCCTTGTGGTCAAAAATGACCATTTTGCCCCTGAACTTCTCAGACCCATAACTTCCTCATACGAGCTCCGTTTTCGACGTGCCACCTGTCTACGGATTCAGCGTTCCGAGACCTACACAACGGTACTTGAGAAATGTGCAAAAAGTATTTTAAACAAAAAGTCAACTTTTAGCCATATGTCATCAAGGGTAAAAACGTCATTTTCACATTATTTTAATATTTTACAATTTTTGGTTTTTTCGGGGCGTTACAACCTTCCCCCCTTAGGGAATTTCGTCCCCGAAATTTCACGGAAACAAGTACGGATACTGCTCTCGCCTCTGAGCTTCGGGTTCCCAAGTAGCTTCTTCTACATTCTGATTTCTCCAAAGCACTTTTACTAGAGGAATTGTCTTTCGGCGGAGTACTTTATCTTTTCGATCCAAGATCTGCACAAGTTGTTCCTCAAAGCTTAGGTCTTCCCTGAGCTCAATAGGTTGCTCTTCTAATACATGGGACTCATCGTATACATATTTCCGCAGCATTGACACATGGAAGACATTATGAACTCTGGAAAGCTCCGAAGGTAATTCTAATCGGTAAGCAACTCGGCCAATCCGCTCGATAATCTCATAAGGTCCGATGAAACGAGGGCTTAATTTCCCGCGCCTGCCAAATCGTACTATACCTTTCGAAGGGGATAACTTCAGAAAAACCCAATCTCCCACTGCAAATTCAAGATCCCTGATCCGTCGATCCACGTAGCTCTTTTGCTTGTCCTGGGCTGCCTTGAGTCTATCTCGAATGAGCTTAACTTTCTCTGTCGTCAGATCAATCAATTCGGACTTTGACAATTTTCTTTCGCCGACCTCTGTCCAACACAAAGGGGTTTTGCACTGGCGTCCATACAAGGCTTCATAAGGTGCCATTCCAATACTTGCCTGATAACTATTATTATAGGCAAATTCCATCAATGGCAAATGTGATTCCCAAGTACCCTGGAATTGCAAAACACATGCTCTCATCATATCTTCCAAGGTCTGGATGGTCCGTTCCGACTATCCGTCCGTCTGAGGGTGGAATGCCGTACTAAAATGCAATCTCGTCCCAAAAACTTCCTGTAAACTTTGCCAGAATCTAGATGTAAATCGCGGATCTCGATCTGAGACAATAGAGGCAGGTGTACCATGTAACCGGATGATCTCATCAATGAACAAGTTAGCGTACTAAGTCATCTGAAAGTCTTCCTTCACCGGTAAGAAATGTGCTGACTTGGTAAGTCTGTCTACAATCACCCAAACGCCATCATGGCCTCTGGGCGTCCTCGGAAGTTTAAACAGAAAATCCATGGTTATATGATCCCATTTCCATTCAGGGATAGGAAGAGGTTGCAGTGCTCCGTAAGGTCTCTGTCTCTCCGCCTTTACCTGCTGACATATCAAACATTTACTCACATACTCAGCAATTTCTCGTTTCATACCAGGCCACCAGTAATGCTCTCGGAGCGTACGGTACATTTTTGTTCCTCCTGGATGCATAGCATATGCAGAACTATGAGCTTCAGCCAAAATCTCTTTTTTCAATGCTTCATCTGCAGGTACACATAATCTCCCTTCTGTGGTTAAGGCTCCGTCCTCATTCACTGCATAATCCTGCCGTTATCCAGCTTCTACTTCAATTCGAAGGATACATAAAGTCGCATCATGAAACTGAGCATCAATGATCTGATCAATCAGGATTGGTCGCACCTGGAAACTCGCTACCAACCCATCTTGACTATCAAGTCCCAACACAACCCCGGTCTTACAAAGTTCAATCAATAGAGGCAAGTGTATCGTTCGTAAATGGGCTACGGAATGTGCTGATTTCCAACTCAATGCATCAGCCACTATGTTTGCCTTTCCAGGATGGTATTCTATCGTGCAGTCATAATCCTTAAGTAATTCCAACCATCTTCTCTGCCTCACATTTAGCTCCTTCTGGGTGAAAAAGTATTTCAAACTTTTATGGTCCGTAAACAATCGGCAAGTCTCACCATATAGATAATGTCTCCAGATCTTTAGCGCATGCACTACTGCAGCCAATTCCAAATCATGGGTAGGATAGTTGCGCTCATGCGGTTTTAATTGTCGAGAAGCATAAGCAATCACTTTCCCATGCTACATCAGCACACACCCTAAGCCGTGTAAGGATGCATCAGTATAGACTTCAAATTCTCCACTGTCATCTGGAAGAGCTAATACTGGAGCGGATGTCAATCGTTTCTTCAATTCCTGAAAACTCTGCTCGCAAGTCTCATTCCAAATGAACCTAACTCCCTTCCTGGTCAAACGAGTCAAAGGAGCAGCAATCGTAGAAAATCCTTCCACGAAACGCCTGTAATAACCGGCTAATCCCAGAAAGCTCCTCACTTCAGTCACTGTTTTGGGTTGTTCCCAATTTGCCACTGCTTCAATTTTCTGGGGATCAACACAAATTCCTTCTGCAGAAATCACATGCCCCAGAAATCCCACACTCGTCAACCAAAATTGGTATTTACTCAGTTTAGCAAATAGTTGATTCTCCCTCAGAGTTCCAAGCACAAGTCTCAGATGCTTCTCGTGCGCCTTCGCAGTCTTTGAATATACCAAAATATCATCAATAAACACAATGACAAACTGATCAAGATATTTCCGGAATACTCGGTTCATCAAGTCCATAAATGCTGCCGGAGCATTAGTTAACCCAAAGGGGATTACAAGGAACTCGTAATGACCATACCGAGTCCGGAAGGCTGTTTTCGGAATATCCTCTTCTCGAATCCGCAGCTGATGGTAACCAGAACGAAGATCAATCTTCGAAAAATATGTGGCTCCCCTTAACTGATCAAACAAATCGTCAATTCAAGGCAAAGGATACTTATTCTTGATCGTCATCTTGTTTAGTTGCCTGTAATCTATACACATTCTCAAACTGCCTTCTTTCTTTTTCACAAACAGTACGGGGGCTCCCCACGGTGATACACTCGGTCGAATAAATCCCATATCGACTAGATCTTGCAATTGCACCTTTAATTCCCTTAACTCAGCTGGTGACATGCGATAAGGAGGCAAAGAAATAGGCCGTGTACCAGGAATCAAGTCAATGGTGAACTCCATCTCCCTATGCGGTGGCACACCTGGTAAGTCCTCAGGAAACACATCTGGGAACTCACATACGATAGGGATGTCCTCGACCCTAACTGGGGTATCCCGTACATCAACCACATGTGCTAGATAACCCTGGCAACCCTGTCGCAGCAATTTCTCTGCCGTAAAGGCTGATATGACTTTGACAGGTAACATTTGCCGATCTCCCTGGAATATCACCTCCGGAAATCCTGGACTCCGGAGTATCACCCTCTTATCGAAACATTCGACAGAGGCATGATGAGTTGTCAGCCAATCCATCCCAAGGATAACATCAAAATCACATAAATCTAACAAAATTAAGTCAGCCACGAGATGCTCACTCCCGATCAAGACAGGATACTCTCGTATCACTTGGTTGACGACATAAATATCACCAGTCGGTGTACCGACTCCCATATCACAACCAAGTGCAGAAATCTCTCTATCAGCTAAGGTTGCATAAGTGCGAGAAACAAATGAATGAGTAGCTCCCGGGTCTATTAAGGTACGTGCATGATGCCCAAAAATAGGAAGCATACCTGTCACCACTCCTGGGGTAGATCGAGCCTCCTGTTGAGTAACAGCAAATACTCGAGCCTGTGGTCCCGAAGTCTGACCACGTCCTCGACCAGCTCCTCTCCCCCCAGTCGTATCAGAAGTCGATGCCGTACTCCGACTCTGTTCGGCAATGCCCCAACTGGTACCACTACCAACCAAACGTGGGCAATCCTTTTTTAAATGGCCCGGCTCCCGACAGTAAAAGCAAACAAGCACATTACCCCGATTGGGTCCGCTGTTCTGTCGGTTGGCTGATCCCACTGATGCTTCACTAGACTGCACTGTTGCCGAAGATTGAGACCCAAATCTCGGTGTATTCCCACGACCATAACTCGAACGAGTACCACCCGATGATCCAGAACTAGAACCGCCCCTTTTTGGCCATCTCTGACTCGGCGCTCCTTGATACTGTCGCTCTCGGCATCGACCATAGCCTGAAAACTGCTGTGGTGTTGGTAAAGTCACCTCAACTCTGGAAGCTGCATCAGACAACTCCCTCAGAGAAGCATATGATCCCACTGTCACGACACCACGGATCTCATTCTTTAACCTTTGCTCAAACCTCCTGCACTTGTCCTCCTCGGTAGACACATAAAAAGGGGCAAAATTTGCTAGATTCAAGAACTTTTGCTCATAATCAGCCACAGATAGATCTCCCTGTTTCAGTTGAAGAAACTCCACTTCCTTGGCATTACGGAAAGAACGAGGATAAAACTGATCTAAGAAACGGTGCCTGAATTCCTCCCAACTCAGGGTGTTGGCATCCAATCCCGTCAACTGTAATCCACGCCACCATCGATACGCCTGACTACTCAGCATAAACGTGGCTAAAGGAACCATGTCTCCTGGTGGACATCGCATGATTTCGAAAATCCGTTCCAACTGTGTAACCCAATCAAACGCCTCATCTGGGTTAGTCTGACCCGTAAAACTCGTGGCGCCCAAACGTTGAGCTCTCTCTACGTCTGGACCCTCCATTTCTTTGCCAGGCTGTGCACGAGGCTCGCGTCGCGGAGGCATCTTGAGGTATCTGTACGTAAAACAGATCAGTTAACCAGACCTGCACACAATGTGCAAGACTCAGACCTCAACCTAGTGCTCTGATACCAATTTGACAAGACCCATCCCGATTATCCCTCGATAACCGTGACAGATCCTGTTCCCGTCTGACAATAACTCGAAAGTACCAAAAGTAGTTTCAAATATATACATATAACACATATAAACGATAACATTGTCAGACAAGGGATAGTTAAGTATTCCGAGACCGTTGACCTAGTCAACAGGTTTACAGAGCATAGGAAATATTTACATGTAGGGAACAAAATCCTACGCTGCAAAGTGTCTGAGTATGCATCGGTCCGTCTATTCCTCGGCCTCGATATTAGCCTCAGTACCTGTGCACTGGCCTGGAGGGCAAATAAAACATCAAAGGTGTGAGTGGACAAAAATCAAGTTTAGAAATACATTTATCAAAATATAGTCTTACCCTCCAGTTTTTACAAACATGCATGCATATCATAACTCATAAATCAAATAATTAAGATATGAATATAAATCTCAAACATCAATAAAAACACAGAATCCAGGACCAATATAGAGTCACGTTATCCCTGCAACGCGTGCAAATCAATAGGCTCAAGGATCGCTCAAATCCCGAGCATCCGCCGCTGTGAACACATCACCAGCCGGCAATCCGGATCTCGTGAACACATCACTTACCGATCCATATATAATCCAGCACATCTGATCTGAGTCAAGCCTCCCTCGGCTGCTCGACAAAGATCGTGCTACGGGACCTCTTCGGGGTAAACACTTCCATCCCGAAGGCGAGCGTTATCTCCAGGGTCCATTTCGGGGGGAAACATATTCCACACCGAAAGCCCTCATATATCATTATCATAAAAATCAGTGAAAACAGTTAAATCATTTATCAACATCCGTAAACCAGTTTCACGCAAATCTGTGCAATCACAATTTCAATTATAACACAATTCCATCAAATCTAGTGCTAGACTCATAATCCGAGCCAAAATCAAGTTCAAACCCCGAGCCTTAGCTCGAAATATCAGTTTCACAGCTTTCTCGGAAATCGTGCCCAAAAGCATATAAAATAATATAATATTCCAAAAATAATATAATATTCCCAAAAATCCAGAAATCATCATATCGAAGTATCAATCATACCAAATCATTTCCAATCATATTATAAAGCATTTAAAACATATATGCATGCATTCAGGGTAGAAAACAAAAGTCCACTCACACACCGTCCAGAATGTTCCGTTTCGAGCTGTTCGTATTCTTCCGAAGTCCTGAAAGTATTCGGGCCTGTCAAACAAGTAATATAAGGTTACTAACTCGTTACATAATCTCCTGTACAAATTTCCTAATCGTCGGAATAAATTAATATTATTTTAAACGTAACCTATACGCCTCGGGTATACAAACTACTCTCAGTTCATATCCGATTGTCCCGAAACCAACGCTAATAGGTCCGTATCATCCAGAGTATCAAAATTGATGTTGGACCCTTCCCCAGATTCCCGGCCACGCACCCTCACGCGCCGCCGCAAGCGGCTGCGCGTGACAGCCACGCGCCGTGAACAGTGCCTGCTACAGTATCTCTCTCTCGCCCGTTTCTCTGGTATTCGGGTCTGCGACCCGAGATCAGACCCGACTCATTTTCTATCGATTTATACTCAATTCATCTCATTCTTTCACTCATTAATATCTATCCAATCTAACTGATAGTTCTGTGCCTTCAATTGCATCAATTAAGCCATAAAACGCCTCGACTCACGAAGAACACTCATCGGATCCTAATTCGGGTTTGACCTCAAATCGACCTGTTTCCTTCAATTGTTCATACCAGAAGCATCATAGGATTATAATGAACACGAAATCGAGATCAATTTCATGAAATTTTACCTCTAAGTACCTCGACTCAAGCTCGATTTTCCAAAATAGTTGTAGGGTCTGTTCGTCACGGTTTCTCCACTAATTTCCTTCCCAATTGATTCAGTTTGATTCGTCTTGTTCCCAGAAAGCTCAATCTCGCCTCAATTACGATCGAAATCGTCCAAAAAACCAGAATCGAAAATCATGGTGTTGGGTGATTTTTCGGGTTTACTCAGTATGGTATCCCATGGGTTTGGGTCGGTTTCCTTTCGATTTTTCAGTCTTCAATTGAGTTAATTACTTGCTCGATTTCTCTGGTTGCAACAGAATTTGATCAAAGTGAAGGATGAAGTCCTCTGTTCAGTGTTTGAAGATTGGTCGTGTACAGTTACTGTTCATGGAATTCCAATTATTTGTTAACTTCAATTAACTAATTAATTAAAGCCCTAAGTGCCACTAATCATCCCTAAGTGACATTTGTCACTTGATGAATTACATGAGTCATTTGCTGAAATGAATCAGCACTTAAGGTGAGGTGATAAGCATCTCATTCACCGTTAATCACAATTCACATAAAATTACTATTTTACCCTTGTGGTCAAAAATGACCATTTTGCCCCTGAACTTCTCAGACCCATAACTTCCTCATACGAGCTCCGTTTTCGACGTGCCACCTGTCTACGGATTCAGCGTTCCGAGACCTACACAACGGTACTCGAGAAATGTGCAAAAAATTATTTTAAACAAAAAGTCAACTTTTAGCCATATGTCATTAAGGGTAAAAACGTCATTTTCACATTATTTTAATATTTTACAATTTTTAGATTTTTCGGGGCGTTACACAGTTGGTTTACGAATCGGGCTCGGAGCCCAGTTGACTTACGTATCTGGCACAAGGCCCATTTAGTTTACGAAATCAGGCACGAGGCCTAGTGGGTTTACGATTCGGGCCGGAGTCCCAGTTTGTATGTGGATTCGGGCTTAGGGCCCAGTTATGTTTTAAGATTGTGATTTCGGGTCGGGGACCCATAAATGGATTTATGGTTCATGACGATTTATGGGGACCGGCATAAACCCTTGATAGGTTTTACTAATGATTTCAAAAGGTTTTTCGTATACCATCCTTTATATATTGGATTGTCTCCTTCGGAGAGGGTCGTTGGCCTAGGTGGACTCCGGAGTAGTCACGGAGCACTGACTGAGTAGAGTCGCCCCCGTTAGGTTCCTTACTCTCAGAAAGACTATGGATTATAACCCCCATGGAGGGTCATTGATCTACGGACATTGACCTAGGCGGACCATGGGGAGACTTGGGCTTTGAGACCCCGGGTAGCACGCGCGTAGCTCTAGATACCGTGACAGGATTGGTTATATGATATTGATAAACATGATTTCAATTGGTTTGCGCAATTGTGTTTTATGATTGATAAATAGATTTGGGCTGAGATCCCACATATGTTTATTATGTTCTAGTTTTCTGTAAATGGATTTGGGAAGGGGCCCGTATGGATTTGGTTGTTTAAACATATGTGGTTTGATAAATGGTTTTACTATGGATGTATACTTTTTAGTGAAGGGTATAAAGGTCTTTTATGAAATGTGTTTTACTAAACTTATTACTTTTCGTCCACTCACAGTCTTTCTGTTTTCAATGCCCTTCAGGTTGAATACGGTGCGGACTGTAGTAGAGACTGAGACATCACATATCTCGTCCGGATCCTGGCGTACTCTGGAAGCCGAAAGGCTAAAGGTTTTAATTTTCCCTGGTCTACCACTCCGTGTCAGACGGGATCAAGAGCGTTACTCGTTAATCCCGGGGGTATTGGGACGGGTCTTGACACTTGCTCATGAGTCACTCAATTCACACGCATATGACAAAACTAGGCATCCTTACTCGCGTACCACGACCACGTGAAAGGTGGGTGCTAAGCACCACCACAGGTTCCCTAGAGCTCGGGAACAAGTTGGGGCTATTAACTAGTATTGCGAGCAGCGCAGGTGAACGATCACGTGGAGGCTGGTATGTGGCCTACAGACAGGTACTAGATACTAGCGACTGATAAAGTGGGTTCTAACATCTCTATCTCAACAATACCTCGGAGACTAATATGTAAATGTAACTAATAACTCAACTAGGTACATAGTACACATAATCATCAAATCATAGCAGACACTAAAACATTCGACCAAGCACCATAAAGTGAGCATTGAATCGTCCTCAACAAGTAATTCATAATAGTCAATGAAGAATGCTTGGTAAGTACTATGAAAATAAATATTGTAAAACATGTGAGTAAATAGCATTATAAAACAAGTTTGGGAAAAAGATCCACTCATAAACTAGTAGGGAAGTCGAAATCACCCGACGTGTCAAACCACATAAGCTTAACCTCGCCACAATCCTAAATGGATCCAACCATAAGGTTACTTAATGAATTTCAAGTAAAACTACAATAAATCTCACTTACATTGTCTAAAACGAGACTAAATCGACACTAAATGTACTTAAATTCGACCATGAGGTTCCTTTGAATATTCCTTATATTCTAGAGAATATTCCGCCAGTTAACCCTTTGAACTAACAATTAGTCACAGTTGACCACCATCGTTGGACCATCGCCATGGCCGCCGTTTATGGCTGTCGGAATCTGGAAAATCTAACTAGAAAACTCAGTTTTCCAGTGAGGTCTAAATCTTTCAAATCTCTACCGTTTTCAACTTGCAAAGCATCAACCCTATGATAGAACTTTATTTTAGCTTTATTTTATATCTTTTTATACCCTTTATGCTTATCTTTTAATATAAAAATACCAAACAATTGGAGAAAATAATATATTTTGTGGGAAATTTGCAGAAATAACTAAATTTTGGAATTTTAGCTAAAGAATCGTGCCAATTGGAATTGTAACGAAGAAATTATGGACGAAATTCGGTGGATAGCTACTAAATTGTAGTCCAAATTATCCATTTCAGCCTAGCCCAAATCCATTTTTGTCCAGCCCATCGTCCGCGAGGCTCAGTCTTTGCTGATCGCGACCTAAAAGCCAGCCCAAAATCCAAATCCAATTCAGCCCAAATCACGAATGCAACCCAGAGAAACCGTTTGGAGCGCGCCGGCCAACCTAGAAATGGAGAGTTCGGTGCGTGTGCTTCGAACCTCCCTGCCTCCTATCAACGCCTGATGCGCGACTCCCACATGCCTTCCTCAGCAGCCAGCCGCTGCAGCCCACCTACTCCTCCTCCCAACCCATGTCGAAGCCCTCACCTCCCATCAGCAGCCTGCCACTAGGCCATCCTTTGCACCAGCTGCAATCCAACCTGCTCCATTTTGCATTGTTTTCCTGCACAATTCAACCCTAAAAATCAGCATTTTCATTATTTCTTCATGTATTATTTTATTATTATTTTTGTATTAAATTTTATGTTTTATTTCTTCAAGTTTTTGTGGCACTTTCCTTATAAATAGGGAGGCCATTTCATTGTTTAGGGGTCCCCTCTTCACCTCTTAGTCTCCTTTTAGTCCTCTTGTCTCTCTTTGAAAATATATTTTGAGAGTTTCTTTTTTTTTCCTTTCATTTACATTTTGTTTCTTAGTTTTTCTTAGTTATTTCTTCTAGATTTTCTTTACTTTTTCTTAGATTTTATTAGGCTTCTCTTTCTACACATTTTTTTATACTTTCCGTAAGAAAAACTTAAGGCTAGGTAATTCTAAGGTAAGTCAAGAGTTTTTAAGACCAAATTCCTCGCACTTTTTCCTTCATCTTCATAAGGTTCTGTCTGCTGTCAGGGATCCTTGTGAAAAATCATCCTTTTCTACTCAAACTCTTGTTATTGTTTCGGTTTTACTTATAATTCAATATATGTGTCGGTATTTTCTTTCTAATATTTGTAAATATGAATGCAATCTTCATGTGTTTTACTTCATGAATTTTAGTTATTTTGTTCGTTTTGGTGCTTAACCTTCAATTCAACGCTAAGTGTCAGCCGCTGTCGGTGCACTTAGATTAGGATTGAAGAGATTTAATATTGATCGCTGTTAGCGCATTTAATAAAATACTTAAGGTGAATCATATTGTAAGTGTTGGCCGCTGTCGGTGCATTTGTAATATTGAAAAATTTATTTTGATAATTGAAGTAATTGAGGTAAGAATTTGTGATTGGTTCAATATGAACGAAATGTTAGAGAGTTGGAAAAATTTGTATTTGAAGAAAGTCTATTGTAGGAATAATTTAAATAATGTGATTGTTAATTCGGATTTACTTGCGTAAAAGTATCGATTTTTTATATGAAACTAATCTATAGTTTGTAAGTTCTAAATAGTATGAGCATTCATATTTTTAATTCTCAGTTTTTTTATTTTTAAAATGTAGTTTCGACTACAAATCTTTCAAACCCTCCCCCCAAAATAAAATCTTGTTTTTCTTTTATTCTTTAATTTATTTATTCTTTAATTCTTTAATGATTTAATGATTTAATTCATTTATTCTTTATTCTTTGATTAATTAATTCATTTATTATTTTATTCTTTGATTATTTATTATTCTTTTTACTAACCATTATTTAATGTTCCCTAATTTCCCCGGTTAAGAGCGATACTTATTTACCAATACTACATTCACACAAAAAGTGACACGACCCATCCCAATCCTCCCTGGATTAATGCGGGATGTGCCATGCTCCCGTCTGACACCCCATGCCAGACCAAGGATACACTTAAACCCTCTCAGGGCATCCAGGGTGCGTCAGGATCGGCGACAACATGTGATGTCTCTGTCTCTTCTACCGTCCGTATCCGCGATCAACTTGAAGGGTATACAAAACAGAAAAGATGTGAGTGGACAAAAATAAATAGTTTATAAAGCACAGTTTACGTAAGGACATTTATACCCTCCATTTAAAAGCATGCATGCATATAAAACCAATTATTTCAACCAATTGCCTTAACTCAAATCATAGGTTTTCCAAATCGAACTCAGTGAAAATGCTTCTCAATCAAAGCAATTTCTTCATTCCAATCAATAGGGCCTTAGCCCAAAATCATTTCAATACTGTGGGGGAACTCAGCCCAACACATAAACCATGTGGGAACTCAGCCCAAAACCAGTAAACACAGAATAACCAATTCAATAAAATGTAGTTAACCAATCCTCGACATCCCAGCCGCCTAATTAATATTGCCACGGACTAAGGCTACGCGTGCCGCTCGGGGTCTTAAGTCCAAGTAATCCCCTAGGTCCACCAGTGTCTAGGTAATTCCCGGATCACTGCCCGGGGTATGATATCCCAGATGTCTAATCAATAGCAATCCTCATCCTGAGTCTCTCTACGTGAACCTCTTTATGGTCTCTCCGTAGGGCGGTCCCTCTCCAGCAATGCGTCGTGACTACTTCAGTGTCCCTGACATCTGGAGGAGACAATCCACTCTTTAAGGATGGTATATTTAAAACCATAGTCAAAACCATTTCAACAGGGTCTCAACCTGAGGTATAACTTCTAGAAGCCATTTCCACCAAAACTTTCCAAGACTAAATCCATTTAGGGCCTCAGCCCAAATCCAATCCAAAACCAAATTCCATTAGAGTTTCCAAACCCGAAGTCACATTTCATAAACCACAATTAGGACTCATGCCCAATATTATAACCAACTGGGCTTCAAGCCCGATACCATAAAATCAATTGGGCCTCAAGCCCAGAATAATGTTTCCAAATCCGAGATCATATCATTGTTTAAATCATTTGAAACCATAAGCCCAAAAAAAACCACAACATAAAATCGTAAATTTCGAAATACGTGCAATAACACATTTATATGTAAATACCAAATACCACAATCATATGCACTCGAGGCATATCAATCATAGATATAAAACATATAAAATAGTTATGCATGCATCGTGTTTAGAAAGAAAATGTCCACTCACAGACCGTCCTTACTACGCGCCTGCAAACTGCACTGTAAGCCACTCGGGGCTATACTGAACTCTCCGGATCGTTCAGACCTGTCCAAAACATACTTGAAGGTCACTAAAAACCTATACAAGTTCTAATAAAAAACCCTTAAAACTCCCGAAAAATTCAATGTGTCCCAGACACGCATTCCTAGGCTAAAAACCTCAATTTGACCAATCTTACGATCTTCGATCGACCTGAAACCACCACCATTGGATTCAGATCGTCAAAACCTTTCAAACAAGATCGGTCCCAACTTGAAATTTGTACCCACGCGCCGCCACGCGAGAGTCAAAGTTCCTAGCCAACGTTGGTCAAAGTCAACGCTGACGTTAGCAGTCAACGACTGACGTCACACTAACATAAGACTGATAGATCTGACACGTGTTAAGTCTGATAGTGCCACGTGTCAGCATTTGAGTGGTCCATGTGTCTGACACAATCAGTGCTAACTAGACCTAACAGCTGCCACATGGTTGCCCCTAATTAGCCACGTGGCCTGACACCTCTTACAGGATGATGACATCACCTGTTGACGTCAACACCTTCAACCTCTCGACGGGTCGATCCGGACCCTTGCAACTAGGTCAACCGGACCCTCGACTAGACCCAATTGTAACTCGGACGTCCAGCCACCGTTTTCGACCATTTTTCGACCTATCAACTTGTCTTGACCTCTAGAACAGTTCTATGATCCCCTAAATCCAAGAAAAGGTCTATATTTTTACCTCCCATGAAGAATAGTGACGACCCACCTACAACAGTCTTTCCCCGTCGATCCTGGCCTCCTCTTTCCTTGGTTTTTGTTCCTACAGTGTCACACACTCCCAAGGAAGAAGATTTGATCACCCAAACAGTCCAACAAACCCTCTAAACTTGAATTCGAAATTTGAACCTTAAAAACTTACCCCTTCGGTTTTTAAGCCACCGTCCACGACTGCCCTCGCTGTTGCCACCACCGTGATCGCCTCCTCTCACTCTTTCTCTTCCTTTCACAGTCCAGAAGCAATGGCTGAGGTGTAAGAGAGATGGGTTTGAGTTTGGGATGGGTTTTTTTATGGGTTTCAGGTTGAGAAAACAAAAGAAAATGAAGAACAAATATCCCACAATTTGGGGTTTTGGGTCGACCAGATGGGTGATACTTGTCACTCATCAAGTGGTCCCCCTAGATTTCAGCCCAATCCAAAACAGCTGCTTGTACAAGTTTCTTGTAAAATGTGAGTAGCACTATTTTCCTTCCGTGATCCGTAACTTCTCCGTCAAACGTTCAAATTCGACATGTCACCTGTCTACGGACTCGTGACATCTCGATTTATGTAGCGGACCTTGGTCCTCGTGCATTTGATCTCTCGGGTCAAAAGTCAACTTTTTTCCCATTCATAAAGGCAAATTGTCATTTTACATCGACCATATGAAAATCTACGACCAATTCCCGATTAGTCACGATAATCCCTAATTAATCCTTAATTAATCCCGTAAACTCAGGACGGGTTGTTACATTCTTCCTTCATTAAATAATTTCATCCTCGAAATTCAAATAATCCAAATCCATACCGAATGTCCACAGTTTGGATGTCCAATCCTACCTAAGTTCCAACAACTCACCACAGTACTCGTTTGTAAAACGTCTCTCGACCCTTAACCATAATCCAACCTCCAACCCATAATAGCATTGACCATTGGATTGGATACGATCACAACCCAAGTTTCAAGAATCCAATTTCCTATCATCACACGTCCAACTTACCGGTCAAATGATACCAAGCTGACAACAATCTGACAGGTCGACTTACCGTCCTGCTCAATTGACCAATCGAACCGACAATCTAGTTATACCAAGCTGACATACTAAGTTGACGTCCTTCAGCGTTTCTGCCTGAAGGATCTTCTCAGTTGTTGACTCAAGCTGACATTCTGATCCCATTGACATACAATTGCTAGATGGTTTCCTAACCGTACGCCAAGCTCGTAACACACCGTCACGCTCCGCTGATACTCACGGCTTCACTACCACTGTTCGAGTCACTAACAAAAACCTCGACTCCCTCTAGAGTCCTACCAGGTACCTCTTAACAAACCTTGTCTCACTTAGCGTCCAACGCTGTGATTTTGACTCGAGGATAGTTCCAACTGTCACCTCACTCGTTCCGTTGATACCAACTGACATCTCACTCGTCCTGTGGTTACCCAATGACCAACTTACTACACCTGGGTATATATGAACCCTTTCGACACTTTCCCCAAAAATGATAACATAACTCTAACTCTAGGGTTCCACTGGCCAATACGGCTATGAGCTCTAACTCATACAATCACATTTTGGTCTAGTGCACAGTATTCGATGTCCAATCCACGTTCTCAACGAACCAACAACATCAGAACCAATCTGATTACCAACACATCCAAAGCTACTCCATCCAACGTGTCCTACTGGTCCCACGCACCATAACTACCTCAGATCTAGTCCGTCCACCACAGGGTTACTAAACCAATCACACTTCAACTCTGATACCAAACTGACACGACCCATCCCAATCCTCCCTGGATTAACGCGGGATGTGACATGCTCCCGTCTGACACCCCATGCCAGACCAGGATTACACTTAAACCCTCTTAGGGCATCTAGAGTGTGTTAGGATCAGTGACAGCATGTGATATGTCCGTCTATGCTACCGTCCGTATCCGCGATCAACCTGAAAAGTATATAAAAAAATAGAAAAGTAGTGAGTGGACAAAAATAAATAGTTTATAAAACACATTTCACGAAAAGAAATTTATACCTTCCATTTAAAAGCATGCATGCATATAAAACCAATTATTTGAACAAATTGCCTTAACTTAAATCATAGGTTTTCCAAATCAAACTCAGCGAAAATGCTTCTCAATCAAAATCATTTCTTCATTCCAATCAATAGGGCCTTATCCCAAAAATCATTTCAATACCATGTGGGAACTCAGCTCAAAACCAGTAAACACAGAATAACCAATTCAATAAAATGTAGTTAACCAATCCTCAGCATCCTAGATGCCTAATTAATATTGTCACAGAGTAAGGTTACGCGTGCCGCTCAGGGTCTCAAGTTCGAGTAATCCCCTGGGTCCACCAGTGTCTAGGTAATTCTCAGAATGACGATTTGTGCTGAGACCCTGGATTTGTGCTGAGACCCTAAATGTAACGAACCGTCCCGGAAATTAGGGTTAAGACGGTGATTAGTGAAGGATTAGTGAGCTTAATTGGTGGTTAGTTGGTGACGATAGGGTTGTTAAGGTAGAATGACGATTTTGCCCCTAGTTCGGGTAAATTGTTGACTTTTAGTTCGGAGAGTCAATTAGACTTTGACCGATGACCGTGACGTAGTTTGGAACGTTACGAATTGGTAGGCAGGTGGCCCGCCCGATTCCGACATCCGAGGAGGAAGTTATGATGTTCGGAAGGTTGAGGGCATTACCGTAATTTGGGTAAAATAGGGGGAAAAGTTGACTTTTCGTATGATCGGGTTTTGACATGTTGACCTAGGACAGTTAGGTAGATCTCGTCGTCCTGAGTTCAACGATAGGAGGAACGTGTTCATCGGAGTTAGGACGTGTGAGTTACGGGTCTAGGAAGGTAGTGGCATTATCGTAATTTTGGTTTAAAAGAAGGGTATTTTGGTCTTTTGCACATGGAAATTTGTGCAACAGATTGGGACAAGTGGATGGCTGAGATTGAGCAACTTGTGAGAGAATGGGGAGGATTGTGACACGTGCTAGCGGTCTAGTGGATTCCAGGATTGTGACACGTGCAGCTCCACTGAAGTTACCTCTCTTCGGTGTCCTCAAACTCGAAGCTCCTGAAAAAGGTGGCTCCCGGCGTCGTACCGGCAAGCTAGCCTCAACCCTCACCGCAGCGTCCAACAACTCTCGGAGGGTATTAAACGATCCAGCCGTCACTATGGCTCGAATCTCACCTCGCAGGCCCAACTCAAACCTACGGCACTTCTCGGCTTTAGTAGCCACAAACGCAGGAGCAAACCGAGACAACAACTGAAACTTCTGTTCGTACTCAGCCACACTCAAACTCCCCTGTTGGAGCTGCAGAAACTCAGCCTCCTTGGCATCTCGAAAAGAACGAGGGTAATACTGATCTAAGAACCTCTCCCGAAGCGCCTCCCAAGTCATAGTGTAGGCATCCCAGCCAGACAACTCGAGGGTATACCACCACTCGTACGCTGCACCGTCCAGTAAAAACGTAGCCAGTAACACTCGATCCTCCAGTGGGCAATGCATTACTGTAAAGATCCGCTCAAGTCTCGTGATCCATCTCTGGGCTTCCTCAGGATCAGCCCCGCCACTAAAAGTCGTAGCCCCGAGCCGCTGGGCTCGCTCAATCGTAGCACTCTCTGTTCCTCTCGCCGCTTCTTCTTCAGGTCGTGGAGAGGGTCTACGTCTCGGAGGCATCGTCAAACACACGTTGAAAGAGGCATAAAATCAGTCAAACAACCTAAACACAACCTCACAAACGGAAAAACCCGACAAACTCGACAAACCTATGCTCTGATACCAATTGTCAGGACCCACCCTAGTTTCACCCCGAAAACCGAGGTAAACCCTGCTCCCGTCTGACACCCCGACACAACACCAAAGTAAACCACTAAAGTAACACAGTCAGACGCAGGAGAAAATTTAAACATCCCGAAGTCAAAGTTTTACAGAGCATAGTACCAAATACAAAAAAAAAACCGATAAACAGTACACGCACACGGAAAAATTTAAAACACTCCGGGGTCGCTCTCGTAACTTCTATGCCTCCGACGCTGCCTCGACGTCAAAACCCCGCACTAGCTCCACGACCTGGAGGGCAAGTTAAAACCAGAAAGTGTGAGTGGGCCATAAATAAGAAAAGAATGTCCGAAAACCATTTCATAATAAAACCAGGGTTTTAGCCCTCCGTTTTGAAAACACACATGCATAACCCAGTTACTAAAACAATTATAAATCACGTGAAGATCATCATAAAAACAATTGCAGAATCGTTACAAAAACAGTTATAGAAATCATATCATAAGCATCATAAAACCGTAACACAAAACGTAAATACCAAGCCATCATTATCCGATCAAACCTGCTGGATCTATCCGAGTCTTTAAACTCAATCCAGGCCTCAATAATATCCGAGTCTTTAAACTCCCGAGTCTTTAAACTCAACAGGCCTATGGGGGAAATATCAATATATCCGAGTCTTTAAACTCCCGAGTCTTTAAACTCAATCTGGGCCCGTCCCCCATCAAATATAATATCCGGGTCTTTAAACCCAATAACCAGATCCAGAAAATCCAATCCAAACCGTTTGAAAACCATTTCGAAATTCATATCCAAACCCGAATCCGAAATCACCGGTCTGATGCCCTTCTGGCATCCAAAACCGTCATTCCGAACCCAAATCCGGAATTTCACTTTCAACTTTAAAACCAAATTCCACTTTCAACTTTAAAACCAAATTCCGCTTTCTAAAATCCGATTCCAAAACCGAAAACCTTTACTCAAATCCATTTATAATCATTGAAAACCATTTATCATTGAAACTCATGTCATCATAATCATAAATCAAGCATTTCTCCTGAAACGTGCCAAATACGTAATTTCCTCGAAAAGCATACAATTATGTAAAACCAACATAGCATACTCAACAATCATAAAATCACATGTAAAACCATAAAACAATTATAGAAAAACAGTTATGCATGCTTAAGTTTAGAGAAGGGGTCCACTCACAGATACCGGGCCCACAGTCGCGTCCCGAACGTACCGTACGTTCCTCAGCTTCCTCGGGAAGTCCCGATCCTGTCAACAATCACCAAAGAACGTCACTAACACGTCTACGAAGGTCCACCTAATTTTCCCCAAAAATCCTCGGGTCCTAAACATAACGAACCGAAACCCTAATCCTTCGACCTCGCGGAACTACTTCGATTCGACGTCCGAACAACCCGAAACCTAGTTCAATAGATCCGTTATAACATGTAAAAAAAAACCTAGTTGGACTCTTTGCCGGAAACCGCCGCACGCGCCCCCACACGCCGCCCAAAGTGGCTGCGCGTGGGCCTCACGCGCCCGTCCAGTATCATCGTCTACCTCGGGAAGACCAGTTCGACTGTACTGAACTGGAGTTCCTGGTTCTCCGCCGTCCCGTCTTCGTTTCCTCTCCTTTCTTCACCATCTTCATCGTCCTGTCCTAAGGAACATGTTCCCCTACTTCAAACACCTCGACACTGTCCCTAAGTCGTCGACTCAAGCTCGAAACAAAAACCCAAACAACCCCTGTTTTCCCATTCGACCAACCAAGTAACCCCCCGTCATGGCAACCACCCTAGACGGTTCCTAAGACCTCCCTGAAGCTCTCCCGACTCACCAAATCCCTCGACTCGCACTCAAAACCCACGATTATCGGTTAGAAACTCACGGAAAAATAGAGTACTTACACAGGGCTTCAAAATTACATGCAGTCGAGCGCCACCGTGCTTGCCGCCGCACTCCCTGAAGTCCACAGGGTCGTCCTAGCCTCCTCTCGAGCCCAAATCAATCAGCATACGCCACACCACCACCACCAATTCCCACGGCCCTCTCTGTTTTTTCTGGTTTTCCCCGTGAGTTCACCCTTCCTCCTCACTCACTCACGAGCACACAACCCCTCCAATTCACTCCTCAACTCTCCCTATTCACTCTCACCAGCTCACAACACTCAAACCTTCCCAGCCATCGATCGATGTCCTCACCGCCTCACTCTGTCTCCGTTCTCAAATGCACCGTTAACCCCCAATTATTTGGACCCGTAAACAAAATCCTGGAATCCACTAGACCCCTAGCACGTGTCACAATCCTCCTCATTCTCTCACAAGTGGCTCAATCTCATCCATCCACTTGTCCCAATCTGTTGCACAAATCCCCATGTGCAAAAGACCAAAATACTCTTCTTTTAAACCAAAATTACGATAATGCCACTACTTTCCTAGACCCGTAACTCACACGTCCTAACTCCGATGAAAACGTGCCGCCTGTCGTTGAATTCAGGACGACGAGATCTACCTAATTGTCCTAGGTCAACATGTCAAAACCCGATCATACGAAAAGTCAACTTTTCCCCCTATTTTACCCAAATTACGATAATGCCTTCAACCTTCCGAACATCATAACTTCTTCCTCGGATGTCGGAATCGGGCGTGCCACCTGCCTACGGATTCGTGATGTCCCAAACTACGTCACGGTCATCAGTCAAAGTCCAATTGACTGCCTGAACTAAAAGTCAATAATTTTCCCGAACTAGGGGCAAACTCGTCATTCTACCTTAACGACCCTATCGTCACCAACTAACCACCGATTAAGCTCAATAATCCTTCACTAATCACCGTCTTAACCCTAATTTCCGGGACGGGTCGTTACATTTAGGGTCTCAGCACAAATCCAATCCAAAACCAAATTCCATTAGGGTTTCTAAACCCGAAATCACATTTCATAAACCACAAATGGGACTCATGCCCAATATCATAACCAACTGGGCTTTAAGCCAGATACCGTAAAATCAACTGGGCCTCAAGACCAAAATATTGTTTCCAAATATGAGATCATTTCATTGTTCAAATCATTTGAAACCATAAGCCCGAATAAAAATCATAACATAAAACTGTAAACCTCAAAATACGTGCAATAACACATTTATATGTAAATACTAAATACCACAATCATATGCACTCGAGGCATCTCAATCATAGATATAAAACATATAAAATAGTTATGCATGCATCGTGTTTAGAAAGAAAATGTCCACTCACCGACCGTCCTTACTGCACGCTTGTAAACTTCGCCGTAAGACACTCGGAGCTATGCTGAACTCTCTGGATCGTTCGGACCTACCCAAAACATACTTGAAGGTTACTATAAACCTAGACAAGTTCTCATAAAAAAAAACCCTCAAAACTCCCAAAAAAGTCAACGTGTTTTGGATCCGCATTCGTAGGCTAAACACCTCAATTTGACTAAAATAACGATCTCTGATCAACCTGAAACCACCATCATTGGATTCATATCGTCGAAACCTCAAAAAAAATCAACCCCAACTTGGAATTCGTGCCCACGCGCCCCATGCACCCCCACACGCAAGTCAAAGTTCATGGTCAACGCTGGTTAAAGTCTACGTTGACATCAGCAAAAGTCAACGCTGATATCATCAGTAAACAGTCAAAGTCAACGGTCGACGTCAATCTGATAGGTCTGACACGTTTCAGGTCTGACAGTGACACGTGTCTAACACTGTCAGTGCAGACTGGATGATGATAGGATGATGACAACACCTGCTGACGTCATCACCTTCAACCTCTCGACGGGTCCTCCCGGACCCCTACAACCAGGTTAACTTGACCCGCGACTTGACCCGATCGTAACTCGGCCGTCCAACCACCAATTTCTACCATTTTTCGACCTATCGACTCATCTTGACCTTTAGAACAGTTCTATGAACCCATAAATCCAAGAAAAGGTCTAGATTTTTACCTCTCACGAAGAACAGTGATGGCCCACCTGCAACCGTCTTTCCCCGTCGATCCTGGCCTCCTTTATCCTTAGTTTTTGTTCCTACAACCTCACACACTCCCAAGGAAGAAGATTTGATAACCCAAACAGTCCAACAAACCCTCTAAACTTGAATTCGAAATTTGAACCTTAAAAACTTACCCCTCCGGCTTTTCGGCGACCGTCCACTACTGCCCTCGCCGTTAGGGGTGGTAATGGGTCGTGTCGTGTCATGAATTCTGTTTTACCCATTTATACCCAACCCAAATCTGACCCGTTTAATAATCGTTTCAAGAATATCCAATCTGAACCCGACATGTTAATGACCCGTGTAACTCGTGTAACCCGTGTAACCCGTTTAACCCATTTAATAAACATGTCATACTCAAAACCAAATTAATCTATGACTCATTTGACTCGTTTAACCCATTTAACATGTTTAACCTATTTAAATTATAAGATTTAATAGATATTTAGGTAGTTAAATGGGTAGATATATGAGTTAGTAATTACACGTTTATTAAATTGGTCAATATATAAACCAAAATACGGATTAACCTGTTAACCCGAAATCTACCCATTTATTAAACGGATTAACAGGTCATTATACGGGTTAACAGGTTGACTCGAAACCTACCCGTTTAATAAACGGGTCATAACGGGTTGACCCAAAAATGACCAGAAATTTTAATCGTGCGGGTTGACCCGGATAAATTTTGTTCAGGTTTCGAGTCGTGTCAAAAATTTTCACCCTCACTCGCCGTTGCCACCACCGTGATCGCCTCCTCTCACTCTCTCACTTCTTTTCGCAGTCCAGAAGCAATGGCTGAGGCTTAAGGGAGATGGGTTTGAGTTCATATTGAGAAAACAAAAGAAAATGAAGAACAAATATCCCACAATTTGGGGTTTTGGGGAAACTAGATGGGTGACACTTGTCACTCATCAAGTGGTCCCCCCAGATTTCAACCCAATCCAAAACAGCCACTTGTACAAGTTTCTCGTAAAATGTGAATAGTACCATTTTCTTCCGTGAACCGTAACTTCTCCGTCGAACATCCAAATTCAACGTGCCCTATCTACGAACTCGTGACAGTCCGATCTACGTAACGGTCCTCGGTCCTCGTGCATTTGACCTCTCGAGTCAAAAATAAACTTTTTTCCCATTCCCAAGGGTAAAATCATCATTTTACATCGACCGTCCAAAAATCTACGACTAATTCTCGATTAGTCACGATAATCCCTAATTAGTCCTTAATTAATCTCGTAAACTCGGGACGGGTTTTTTCAAAAAGGGTTTAAATTGCATGTACTTAAATTACGTATTTATTTAAATGCGTAGTCCAAACCGTATCACCCTACTCTACTCGATCCCTCGAGTACGAGTACGAAAATCCAATTCCTAAGTTTGTAATCTACCTGCACTGATTGAATTGATGCCAGAAAGGTCTCGACTCTATAGATTCCAGCAGCGCCCTCCGTTATCAAACCTCGTGCAAAACCGTATGGAAACGGTTCAGTGAGTTGTCCTTAGCGTAAATAAGAAAATGGCTAGGTTCAAGGAGGTTGAATTTACCTCAATTTACATCAAGTAGTGTCGGGTCGCGACTGGGTCTGAGTCGGGTTGTCCTTGGGTCGACGTTTGTGCGAGTGAGAAACTCGTTCTCATTGAGCTGCAAGACTCTCTGCTTAGACCAAGAGGTTCGCGAGGTGCCTAGGCTTCGTCCTAGGCCATGACCTAGAGCTCTAGTGGCCAAACATAGAGAAGTCCGCGATCCCAAATTCAAACAGTGATAGGAATGAGCAAATGGGATGATATGGCTCGAACCCGACCACAGTTAAACCAAGCTTGTGGTAAAATTGGAGAATGGATTTGTGATCATTGCATGGCCGTGAGTGAAGGAATTGATGATGGTGGTCGTTGTTGTTTCGGTGTGTGGTCACCGAACACCCATTCCCTCCAATCTCATTCAAGAGTGAAGGTGAGGAGAGCTGAAAGCCTGAATGTGAATTGTGGTAATTTGGGTTCAATGAAAAGGAGTCATGTAGTGTCTACTTTTGGGTTTGGGCAAAAAAAAAATCTCAAATTTCAAATAGACACATCTAAGTGTTTTGGGCCAAAATGAATTTGAGCCTTAGGTTCACCCAGCTTAATAATTCAATAAGTAAGGCCCAAATGAAAAACTAAATTACTCTTAATAACTCAATAAATAAGGCCCAAATGAAAATATAAATTACATAGTTTAGGCCCCTAGTGGTTACTACCCAAAGCCCATAATGATGCTCATAAAGGTAAAATGGTAAATTCCTTATTTAGAATCCTAATTTTCGATACAGGTTGTAACAATATTGGTGGAGAAAAATGGTGTTTTGGAGTTAATGGATTAATAATGATGATAATGGTGGAGAGAAACTCGAATTGGATTCGATCGTTTGGAAATGGGTTAACAAACTCAGACTCATTATTCATCATCTTCTTCATTTTTTTAATCTTTAGTTTTAATATTTTTATACAAAATGATTAAACATCCAATTTCTTACTGCCACGTAAACCTCCTAAATAGTATTAATAACAGAGTATAACTTTTGGTGCAACGAGCATGACAAAATGGAGGTTCAGGATTAGATCGTTATGATTTAGCGGTGGAGCAAATTGGGACTCAAAATCTGAATCAAAACGCCTTTTGAGAAATAAGCCTTTAATTTAAAGAAATACGAATTAAGCGTCATGTGGTCTAAAATAATAATAAACATTAAAATAATTTAAATAATAATAAAAACAAATCAAAGATGCCAAAAAAAAAAAAAAGCCAACGGCCTTAGCCAAACCCTCAAATTTTCTTAAAACCCAAATCGAATCAAGAAGATCCCCTCTGTTTGAATTGTGAGGGTCTGAAGCCATGGCTGCCTCTACAACTAACCCATTGAATCAATGTAGGCAGATGAAGAGAGACTACCTCAACCAGATGATCCCATCCACTATCTCATCCTCCTCGTATGTACAAAGACTACTCATGGCAACCACACTATCCCATCCACTATAATCTGACATATATAGAGTTTTATCACACAAGATTTTGGTGTTTGTGGGAGTAGAGCCATTCTCTATGTTACTGTATTTCCTTTAAAGATTTCCATATAGTATTATATCTATTATTATTAGTCATATCTTTTATAATTACCTGTAATAATGAACTTTCAAAATGAATTTCTTTACAACACTCCCCTTACATGGAACTACCTCATAGTGTGCCACACAACTCACAAGTGGAGTAAGTGCCACATTAGTAATGAAGTGTGGTAGTAGGGATAAGTAGTAAACTTGGTAACTCAGCTAAGGCAAACACCCAATTTGGCCCTAGTCAAATCCGCTCGAGTACTATACCAAAAACTCCGAATTATGGTCACTTGTACACTATTACTATACCTAATTTCTTAAAGTATCCACTTATACAATCTGACATGTACGAGGTTTTATCAAAAAGAACCTTAATGTTGTTTGAAGTAGATTCATTCATTATATTTATTTATTTTATATAATTTTCAAATATAAAATTCAATACTAAATAAAACTTAATGACAAGGGTTATTCGAATAGTTAACCCTCATCATTGAGCCAGGTCGAGCAAGCATGGCCTAAATTTTTTGGGCTTGGATCGGGCAATGTTGGGCATATTTCATAATTTTAAAAATACCGAGTTGGGCTGGGTGAATTTGGTTATAAATATGAAAACTCATATTCGTTGTTGAGTCGGATTTGGGCTAGATTTTTATCGGGCTTTACGGGTCGAGCATACGAAACTCACTTGGGTCGGACTCAATTGGGCATTTAGAAGTGACTTATTCAACAAATTTTGGAGTTCAAAAAAAAAATTGAGATAGCTGGCTGGACTTGGGAGAGCCCAAATTATAAATTCATTTCCAATTGTTACCCATATCGGAACTCGTAAAAAAAACAAGAGAAATGCTTAGAATACAAAAACTGCTAATGTTCAAATAAATTATCATTTTTACATATCAATGAGCACTTAAGTTGGAATAAGTTTTGATCATGATAATTGCTCAACACGACATTACAAGCCATTAGGACAAGACAATTTTAATATTGACTTTATCATGAATTTATCTGGTATTCTTATGTGCGGACTTCACCTTTGCCTCTATTATAATTTCTTCTAGTTTTGGATAATAACCCGAGCTTCTAACATTCTCTGTGATATCGAGTTAAACTCAATTTCCTAATTAATAATATGTTTATATACTTGAGTTTACGGGCCGACTTTATATAGGTGGGCCAGGTCGGACTTATCGGGCTTAGGGCTATTCAATCTATCAGATTTAAATACCTTAAGTCTAAATCTAGCTCACTAACTTTTGAATTGGGTTGGGTTATAGGTCAAGTCAAGCTTTCAGTCAAATAGTTCATGACCCATCTGTTGCCCCATTAGCAGGTATGAGTCCCGAGACCAACTTGGCGAGCAGGTACAAAAGCACACTCAATCCCTTTGGGCTTTGTTGGAGTAGTAGCAACGGGCTGTCTCACTTTGTTCGGCCGAAGAGGTAACCAGAACCAATAGTTTTCAGAAAGATAAAGCAAGGCACGTGGCGGAAACCCATTAGTCACAAATTTCTATCGATAAGGAAATGGATGATGTTTTTGTAAGAATCACGTTCTCATTTCACTTTGGACTTTACAATCGGCTCATAATTCCTAATAATAATTCGCTTCGCGCACTCACGTTTTGCATTCCAGATTGAGAGCCCAAAGATCGAATAAACCAACATAAACCAAATTTAGCAGAAAGAGATGGCTTCCATGACTATGACCGCCTCATTCCTGAACGGCGCAGCCGCCTCGGCCATGGCCAAGACTTCAACTTCCACAGCAGCCACCAGCCGCAGGAGCCTGATTGTGGCCAAGGCCTCAAGAGTTTCCACCACAGAAGGAGAGAAGGGAAGCTTGGAGATGAAGAAAGAGAGCAGCAGTGGGAGTGGGAGTGAGAGTGGGAGTGGGAGTGGGAGGAGGGATCTGGTGTTTGCTGCTGCTGCTGCGGCTGCATGCTCCCTGGCGAAGGCTGCAATGGCTGATGAGCCTAAGCGTGGGACCAAAGAAGCCAAGGAGAAGTATGCTCCAGTTTGTGTCACAATGCCTACTGCTCGTATTTGTCGCAACTGAGAGTGAGACTCACCAGTTAATTTAATTGGCTTCATTTGGTTCAGTCAGTTGTAATAAAAATCGTATTCGCTTTCCATCTTTTAATTTGTTCTTGGCACAATCCGATTACCAATCTGGCTTCTCATCCTCTTCTTCCATATATAACAACTTCTGTGTCACATTATGTTTTGATTTGTGAAGTTTTATATATATTTGTATATGCTGCTTGATATCGGGGAGGGGAGTTTGAGTCTTGGCCTCTTGGGTGCAGTACTGTGTGCGTTAACCACTTCGCTACAATTAACTATTCTTTAAAAGTTTTAAGGAGGAAATTCAAAGTTAATAACAAGGACGCTGAAGCGGACTGAAAGGGCACTCGAGCCTGAATCTTTGCTTGGTCTCGGGCGCTCGAGTGTGTGACGTGATTTTAAAGGAGGTTTTTTCTTCTTAATTCTTTTGGGGCTCCTTCTGAAGATTAATAAGAACGTTTTTTAAACCTAAAAGAACTGCAAGAACACGTACATGTAGGTGTTTTTCAAAGAAGATTAAGGTTAATACTTTTTAGGGCAAATATTGGCAAGAGGTGTGACGTTCGTCTGCCTTACTTACAGAAGAAGCCTAGTAAGTTGAGTTAGAATGGATTCTTTTATATACTAAAGAGAACGGAAAATGAAAAACAAAAACTTCAAGGAAGAACCACATTTGAACGTATAACTTTTTCGCTTTTCTTCTTCCATTTTTTCTTCATACGTATCTCAAACGTAAAAAGTGAAAACTGAAAATACAAAAAATCAGAGTGAGTCATCATTCATCCACAATCTAAATACCCAAAACCTGCATTTTATTATAAATTAATAACCGAAGAACAGGTTACACAATCCAACCTACTCATACAAACAAACTCAGGGTTCAACAAAATCAAAACACGCAAAACTTCGATGCAAAACAATACCAAATTCAGCCTCCTACTTGTTCCTTCGGTTACCGAACAGTAACAGCTTGAAGGGAGAATCAAGGACATTGTTCCTCATTCACCTTGCCCCCTTTTTCCCGCAGCAACAAGACTCCAAAACAACGTTCATAAAAAAACTTATTCACTTTTCCCATTCTGCTGGCAAGCAACAAAATTGCGAATGACTTCCATGGCCAACTGATGAGCATTCTTGTTCTGCAACTTTGCAAGCTCATCCACCGCATCATATGTCTCCTTATCGGCAAAAAGCTTCAAGTTGTATCGTGTTGGCGCCACCTCTGGACCTTCCCATTTCTCAACCAGTTCCTGAAGTTTCTCAAATCCCTGATAAAGTAAACGATTAGAGTCACAACGATAGGTTTCAGCCACCATTCTAATGACTGACAAATCTTCCTAACATGCCATGACAAGGCCCCAAATTAAGATCAAATGAAGTTCCTCATCCTTTAAAGGAATAAATATAATGTTATCATCTTATTTTACCACTTACCAGGCGGTTTGTGAAGCCTCCAAATGACTCTTTAGCTTCTCTCTTTCGTTTCCAGTGATAAAACAAAGGTTCGACAACTTTTTCAAGGTCTTGAACCTTGACCTTGTTCATGAAGCTTCTTGCTATTGAGGTTTGATTCGGTGTTCCTCCAAGCCAGATCTATTTCAACACAAGCAGAAAATGTTCTCAATTGCTTTCACGATAATCTTGTCTTTCTGTGAGATAAATTCCAACACATGAACCATCACATAAAATACCTGATAGCTATTGGGGCCATCACCAACTAATCCAAGTTCAGCCATATATGGTCTAGCGCAACCATTAGGGCAGCCAGTCACCCTTATAACTAAGGATTCATTGTACTTGAGACCAACCTGAAATTCAAACATTATATTATAACATGCATTTTGATTCCTTATCCACACATGATTATGATTTTCCACTTTTTAATAGTGTTCTGTCTAACATGCATGTTATTATCCTGATACCTTCTCAAAAACTGCTCGAACTCGCTTAAGAATGTCAGGTATGCCCCGTTCAGCTTCAGTTATTGCCAATGGGCATAGTGGGAAGGCAGGGCATGCCATCGCAGTTAGGTTGAGGGGGTCAACGAACCTCGGATGCTGCCACAGTTGGAGAACTGGTCAGTATTATGCCCACGTATGAAAATCATAACCTAATAAACAGTTTTATTATAGATACAATATAAACAGTTAAAGCGATTTAAAACAAATAAGTTAAACAAAAGTTATGTGAATAAGTCCCTATCCCTGTCTGAATATAAGAGAATCAATGGAGAACAAAGGAGGATATCCCTTCAGATCAAATGGAGCCTATATAATTTCCCCCACTAGATCCTATGAGAAATCATTCGCAACCTAGAGTGGATAGAAGCTTACACCATCTGATTCAAAATATTCACACATCTGATGAAGAGGTAGTAGAAAAAGGTAAGCATCTTACCAGCAGGCCGGCCTTTGCTAGAATAGTGGTGATGGGGCGCTTCCATGTACTTCGAATATCACACAATATGATGTTCTGGTTTGGTGTGAGCCTTATACTCAAATTATACTTTTCTATAACCTCTCTTAATGCCTTCTTCATAACTCCCCCAATACGTCCATTATCGACGTGAAGCCCGCAATAATAACTGCCATCACCCTATAAAAAAAATGCATAAATTGCTTGGACATATAGCTGGGGAGAAAGGTACTGAAGATGAGAAATGGAGCGAAAAAACTAGGCAGCAGCATAAACGGTATGATCTCTTAGATAGGCCCTACATAAAAACTTGAAGACACTGCATATGAAATCAAAAACGCCAAATACCGCATGTCAAAATTAACACAACAAACCTGCTTGTTCCATCCCAAGTGACTTTTGAACTCCCACTCTGGCAACTCGCGGAAAGGCTCAAATTTCTTTCCGTAATATTGTTCAACTGTACTTCTAAACTTTTCAATCCCCCACGAGCTGATCAAATATTTCATTCGACTATACTTTCGGTCATCTCTTCTCCCATTTTCTCGTTGTGTAACAACTATAGCCTTAATTGCATACAGGATATCCTCTTTAGGGACATAACCTAATGGTTCAGCCAGGCGGGGGAAAGTGCTTTCCAACCTATGAGTTCTTCCCATACCACCACCAACCTGCAATGGATGTTATAAAAAGCATATATAGAATCTTGAATCATTTCTGTGGAGAAAATAAGCTCAAATATAAATGTTAGGGCAGAACTTCATCTTACATATAGGTTGAATCCTTGAGGCTTCCCTTCATCATCAGTAACCACCACGACACCGATGTCATTTGTGAGAATATCCACCGAGTTGTCTGTTGGCACCGTAACTGCAATTTTAAACTTCCTGGGTAAGAATTGAGTTCCATATATGGGCTCAGGTGAATCAGGGAAGTTTGTTCCATGAGAGTTATCATTGCGGGCATTTGTTACTTCAGGTGGTTCTGCTGTCAAGAATTTCTCCCCGTCCACCCATACATCATAGTAAAAACCAGACTGAGGAGTCAGCAGTGCTGCAATGTTCTCTGCAGTCTGCTGTGCGAACACGTAATCTTTTCTTTGTATTGGAGCAGGAGGAGCAAGGACGTTTCTGTTAAGATCACCACAGGCACCAAGGGTTGAGCCCATCCTTCTAATGATGCTACTCATTACAGTCTTAAGATCCTTTTTCAGAACACCATGGAGCTGAAACGTTTGCCTTGTGGTCAAACGAAGGGTACCAATTCCAAACTGATCGGCAAGATCATCCATGGTCAAGTATAGTTGGTTTGAGACTTTCCCACAAGGATTCTTGGTACGAAGCATAAATGAGTAGGACCTTCCACCACGTTCATCTCGGTTGTATTGTTGGTAGCTCCCATGGAACTTAATGAGTTGTGTAGCAGCCTCGTTAATATTCGGTGCATCTGTCAAAATCTCTTCGTTAAGAGGGTATCTTATGAAATTGCTCTGTTCCTTGAATATTTCAACCTTACTCCGCTTTGTCACAGTAGCAGTCTCAGGCTTTGCAGGCTGCAATACACAGAATCTATGAAAAAAAGCACTCAGGCTACCATGATCTAACAATAACCAATCTAACAATTTGCATTCTTTGATGAATGAGGCACTTGCAGCCTTACTTTTTCTAACTTCTATGTTCCGTAACCAAATGATAAAACTCCAAAAAGAACATTAACCTTTCTATAAAGAGTTTGGGAACTTAACAGGGCGTAACACAAAAGTTTTAAGCCTTATTTGAGCTCATTCGTTTCAAGAGAAAAATATTTCTTTATCACAAAATCACATCCAAGAAATAAAAACAGTAAGCAAAAAGTTGAACACCTTTTCCTCTCCTGCAAATGAAAGAAATAAAAAATTTCAAGATAGACATATCATTACAAACAGAACGAAGAAAAATTAATTAATTCCTCTATTACACTAAATCAGTTATAATAACGCAGTTTTGTTCACTGAAAATAAAGAAAGTAAAGCAATCTCCCAAAGAAAAGAAGAAAAAAAAAAATATTCAATCACCCATAAATGTAAAAGAAGAGAAAACAGATTTTGACAGTGACAATAGGAGAAATTTACAAAAGCAAATTCAAAAAACGCAAGTTCAAGCTTGTATATTACAGACTAAATGTGGGAAAATTTAAGCACGTTGTTTTAATATTTTTCAGATTGACTCTTGTTTCTATTTGATTATAGCGTAGGAAAAATAAGGCTTTAATCAGGCTTTAGTCTCACATCTCCCAATAAACCACAGAAACAGGTGAAATTAATTATCTTTACTTTTCATTTTCTCGCACTTTCTGAGAATCCAAGCAGATGTCGAATCCTCCCAAAAAAAACATAGAACCAGATGGAGATGGAAACGCACCGTAGCGACGGCTCGAATGAGCGAAGAGGAAGCCGGAGAGTGAGACACGTATCGGTTTCTGGTGAGACCAAGGGAGTTTGCTGACCTCAGCCCCTGATACCTCCCAATCTGAACTTTTGGATCGCCCAGAACCGCCGTGTTGGCAGTTCCGAACGGTGTCGTTGTCGTCATAGAGATCAAAACAACCGTGTTTACGAAGTCGAGAGCGTGTGTGCAAAAGAAAGAGTTGCGAAGTGGGATTTGAGTGGAGAAGGTTAAAGCCTATAAGAAGTAAGAGAAAGAAAAGGAAAAAATTGCTTTTTCTTTTAATTTTTTAAACTTTTTTTATTCAATAGTTGATTTCTTATGTTTTATGAATTTTTGTCGTAGGGGCTGACGTGTGAAGTCACGTGCCTACCACAGAAACGTTTCTACTTCGGAGTTTGTGCACTGCCTATACGCGCCGGACGAGGAGGAGTGGGACGCGTGGAGTTCATATGAAAGACCTGCGAAGCCAAAGTTGGAGACCTGCGAAGCTGGTTGCTCGTAGCCTGGTACAACGAACCGGGACAAGATTACGTTTTACCATTTTATGACGGTCCAATTTAGGCTGCGCGATAAGGAATTCATTTGTTCTTATTTGGAGCAATAATTATTTGGGCATTCGTCTAATATGTTTGGAAAATTATTTCTAATATATCATTTTTCTAAAAAAATTATTTAGGTTAAACTCTAATTTTACATATTTATATATATATATATATAAAATCACAGTCCTTTCATATTCCCATTATTTCATCAGTGAAAAAAAAACCTAAACTCAAAGACCAGCCTTCACTTCCTAAGAGTGAGCGACAAAATCGCAGACATCGCACCACCTTTCGCAAGTTTCTCCCGAACAAAATGGCAAAATCTACCGAGCCACTTTCGCTATCTTGGAGGCATGGACGTCAGGGTGTATGATTTTGTTCACAAGCGAGGTTAAAGGACGCCATATTTACGATCTTGGAGGCCTAGACGACGCGATCTTTGACTTCATCGATGGGTACTAGATGACACGATCTTGGCGGCCTATACGTCGCCATCTTTGTGGTTCTGTGTGACGATTGCATTGAAGTTGAATACTAATTTTTAGTGCATTGAGATTTAAGTCCAGCAAATGAGCCTGAAGGCCTTCTTGCTTCAAATTTTTTTCATAACTAGGATTGAATGTCTTTTCATTATGATTGAATTTGATATTTTATTAAGTTTACATTCATATCTAAGATTGAATTTGTAACGACCCGAACTTTTATAAATAATATTTTAATGCAAAATGACCATTTTGCGCCTAAGGGGGAAAAGGAAAAGTTGACTTTTAACTCAGGAGACTTTTAGGATTTTGACCTATGGTCGTGACGTACATCGGGACGTCACGAGTCCGTAGACAGGTGGCATGTCAAAAACGGATGTTCGACGAAAAAATTATAGTCACGGAATCGAGATCGGTTAAACTTACGTCCTGGGATATGAATAAAATAATATTAAAATATGATGAGTGATTGAATTATTGTGGATCTTGCCTCCTATTGGTCACTTTTAATATTTTAAAAAGCCTCCCACATCCCTTATTCCCTCACCGTCCATCACATTCATCCTCTCCATCAACTGATCATCTTCACCGTCCATCTTCATCACCCAAACATCATCTTCCTCATCAAAACCCCTCATACCCGTGAGCACCAAAAAAACTAACCCAAAACTCACAATCATCCAACCCACACAAAACTCACCTCTAACATTGCTGGTGACAGGACCCATCACAAATTCCTTTCGGGATTAACGCGGGACGTTCCAGCTCCCGTCTGACACTATGTGTCAGACAATGGATAATTCTAACTTTAGCCCCACCGGGGCTTCTAGAGTATGCCAGGATCAGAGGAGGAGTGTGATGTCTCGGTCTCTGTTACAGCCCGCATCCGCGATCAACCTGAATGACATTAAAACCATTGAAAACTGTGAGTAGACGAACAAAAGTTTATAAAACATTTTACAAAAAGAAGACATTTATGCCCTTCACTAAAAAGCATGCATGCATTCAAAAACCATTTAATCAAACCATTAGGGCCTTGGCCCAAAATCGTAAATGAAACCAATCATACGGGTCACTGCCCAAATCCATATGGGACACAACCCAAAACCAATACATGTGGGTCGTAGCCCAAAACCAATCAAGTGGGAACTCAGCCCAAAACCAATCCTCAACACCCCTAATGCCTGACATCCGAGATGTCACAATCAACCCTATCAAGGTTCCAAGCTACGCGTGCTACCCGGGGTCTCAAATTCCAAGTCTCCCTAGGGTCCACCCAGGTCAATGACCCACAGATCAATGACCCTCCCTGGGGGGAGGTTTTAACCTCTGACAATCCTGCTCCTGAGTCACTATACGGACCAGTCGCTCCATGCAATGACCCCTCGCAGGCAATGCCCCGTCACTACTCCAAGATACTACGAGACGTCTGGAGAAGACAACCCGCCACTCCAGGATACTACGAGACGTTTGGAGGGCATTCGTTCATGAGGATGGTATACGGAAAACCATTTTACAAATCATTCGAAACCATTCAAAGGGCCACGCCCGGGTTTTCCATAAACCATCGTAAATCCAAATCCAGTTGGGGTCCTTGACTCGAAATCACATTTATAAACCAGAACTGGGCCTCATGCCCGATATCATAACCAACTGAGCCTTAAGCCAGAATTCGTAAACCAACGGGGCCCCCAGCCCGATAATAGAACTCAAATGGGCCTCCAACTCGATTTCTCATTAAATCAAATGGACTCCAAATCCGGTGGTTTCCAAGAAAATGGGTCTCATTCCCGATTCCATGTTTCCAAATCCAAAACCTTTCCATAAAACCATCATAGAAAACGCAGCACGTATAAGCACAGTATAAAACCATAAATCTTGAAATACGTGCAAATACGTACATACTAAAACACCACAATCAAATGCACTCATGGCATCACAAAACATGTTCATTAAAGCATATAAAAAATTTATGCATGCATCAATATAGAAATCAAGGTCCACTCATAGACCATCCGAGTTGCACCTAGATACGTGCGCCATAAACCTCTCTCTCGGGCCAATCATCGTCTCCGGGGTTCCCAAACCTGTCCAAATCATACGAAAGGGTTAATAACTACCTTAATAATTGAAGCCCCGTAATTTTCCCGAGATTTTAACTATTTTTAAACTCGATCCTAAACTTTCGGACATCCCGAACTATATTGAAACGATGTCTGATCGACTCGAAACCAGTCCCAAAATGTTCGTTATATCGAAAGGATGTTTTCACATGTTGGACACTTCCCCAAAAGGTGGCCCACGCACCCTCACGCACCGCCCAAGGGGCTGCGCGAGGGAGCCACGCGCCCTGCACAGTCCTTCTTCTTCCTTCGGCAGACTGAGTCTGAACTGGTCTACTGGTTTTCGGTCCGATCTGACCGGCGGAACCGGTCCAATCCCACTCCTCTCTCATTTTTTGTCCTTTTTCGATCCTTTTAATTCCTAAACCTTCCTATAATCATTCCCTATCTATTTGTGTCCTCAAAAATGAGAAAATCAATAAAAAACATACATGTTCGAAGAAGAACCGAAATGGAAACCTGCCACCATGCTCCTCCATCATCTCCGACCTCCTATGTCCCCGTTCTCGATTCCCATCACCTCGTAAGGCCACTAGGAAGCCATCCCAATCTTTAGAACCAAACAACAACCTTAAAAACTCATATTCAAAATTCAAACCAAACCTTACCATTATCCTGTTCACGATCACCGTGAGCACCACTGTCATCGTCTCAGTCCTCCCTCCAACCTTCCTTCACAGCCCAAAAGCAATAGATGAGGATTGAGGAAGGTGGTATATGTGGGTTTGCACGGTTTTGGGGACGATCGAACGAAGAAGGAAGGGAATGGATATGCATGTATGTGAGAAAATGGGGAATGGATGAGTGACAAGTGGCACTCATCCATTAGGCCTGGGAAAGATCTGGGCCCACATAAGACAAAAAGCAGAAGTCAACTCGCCTCGTAAAACGTGATGGAGTAAATAGTTCCTCGAAACTTCCGTGAATCATAACTTTTCCAATGAACGTCCGATTTCAACATGCCTCTTGTCTACGAACTCGTATCAACCCGATCTACGTAACGGTCCTTGGCCCTCGGGCATCGGATCTCCCTGGTCAAAAGTTAACTTTTTACCCTCATTCAAGGGCAAAATCGTAATTTCGCCCTGAACGTCCATTAATCCTCGGCTAATCCCCGATTAGCCTTACTAATCCATAATTAGTCTTAATTAATCCTTAAAATTAGGGATGGGTCGTTACAAACTTCCCTCCTTAAAGAATTTCGTGCTCGAAATTCCAACTGACCCAATTCCACGACCAATTGTAGAAATCCGATTGTGTCCCTCTACTCGGCACTCTCGTGTAATCATACACGTCCGACATAACCATACTATCTGTCGGAACTCCTATCACCGGAGCTTCCAAAGCTCCTACTCAACTTTCACCAACCTAGTTTCGATCGTTGATTCACGAGAGTCTCCACGTCGGCTCGTAAGTCTCGCTCGAGACATCGATACTCGTCGATCTCGCCTATCACTCACTCTTGACAAGTCAGCAATACCAAGCTGACATCAAGTCGGCTTTTCACCCTGATGGTTCTTCTCATTTGACAACCTAAGTTGACATTGTAGTCAGCTTCTAAGTCTACCGCTCTGACACTTTCCAACTTTGAGCCGTCAAATCGGCTTTTCAGCCTGACGACCTTTCTTATCCGACAATCGAGCTGACATCTTGACTCATCTCGAGTCCTAAACTGTCGTAATACTTATCTTGTTGCCACACATTCGTTATCTCACCCATCTTGGGTGTATCTGGACCCCATCGAATACTTGCCTCAACAGAGGTAATCATATCAATCTCACTAGGGTTCCTCTGGCCCACATGGTCATGAGCTCTCGGCTCACATGATCTCTGAACCCTCTCAATCCACTATGCTCGAGCACACAGTGGTCGACGTCTAGTCATCATATCATTATATCGGAACACATGCGATCATAATCCTCGTAACTGTCGCAATTGGAACTAATCCGACCACTGTACTCCCTGTACAATCAACATCGGACCCCATCTGATCACTATCTCAAGCCCATCTAGGACCTTATCCATTCGATAAAACATTCATACTCTCGGGAAACTCTCAACCCGACACACCGATTGATCGTGGTCAATCCCATCGTCCAACGTGCACAACACACCGGTGCACCCCCATCATATCTATCATTAAGGCACTACTCGGCCCGCTCTAGGACTGCACCCTGGCAACGTCCAACCACATACTAATCCCTTACTCCGACTATGATTCGATACTCAACCGTTCGTCACGAGCTAGCTTTTATCCATCACAATCTCTATCCTCATATCCAACTCAAGGCATCAGCTATTCACCTCTTCCTGATCGATATCTATGTATCGTCCTCGTCTCATATTTATCCACATATCTAACGTCCATCATCTCGATCATCATGATGGTCATCATACTACTCAATCTAACTCACGTTGATCCACCGCGGGTCCCCTACTTCGGACACTTACTCGTCACATCCGATGATGCTAAATACCATCTGCTCGTCAAGTCATTCAGATTTGACTCACAACCTAGGTGTTCGGTTCTTACACCCTCTTTGAATCCTTTAACTGTCATATCACTCATCGTCATCCCACCTAGGGAAGAATCAAGGAGAATCCAAGATGATGACATCAAAATTCATCATACGTGAATGCAACCACAACTCCACTACAGTTACCTAATCTTGTGCCACCAAGCACCCTCTGCTAAAGAGCAGGAAATGAGAAATCACCCTCCGCGACTTCCAGAATGTCTGTCACCAATGCGGAATCAAGTACTCTCATCATCGTCTCAATCGTAACCTCTCTTGATTCCGAAGTTCCAATCATATTGGAAGCATACTCTCACTGATGATCCTGTCTCATCAGTCAGATTTCTTCTCAAACAAGCTTATATAAAACTCAGGAAGTATTGTCTCACGTAGTCGACCAAAACCATTTCCCACTGGACTCTCAAGTCATCAACTCACCCCGGACATCATCCACGTGTTCGTAAACAATCTGACTCGCCTATCCATTTACGACTGTTTATATACATCCAAAAGGATGTCAATTCATTCTAACCTGATGTACCGCTCGACTTAAGAGTCACAACAGGCTCCTGCTGTGCTCTGCAATCAAATCTCTGCCCATCACTAAATCTAATCAACCGGTCACTAATCCCCATGACAATACTCGCGTCGTCCGTTTATACCATTCTATCTAATCACCACTTAGTCATCTCAATCACTATTTAGACAGAGTCCCCATCCAGTTCAACCACTGCTGGGTTCCACCCAATTCATATCCATCATATTTGTCATCTCGACGGAATTCCTACAAATCTACACTAGCCGAAAAATCCTCCTCATCGTGTAGTGGTAAAAACCAACCATGAGCACGTCACGACTGAGATACCCTCAGCTCGTGGCTCATCGTCTCCTAACATCATTGCATCATCGCCATACGGGGGTGTGAATAAACCCAATCTTAAAACCCTGATAATACCGAGTAGTCGCCACTTATCTCTGCTCGGGTCGAAGGGGCTCTGCCTCCCTCTTACCCCATGACTCTGGGTATGACCATTCCGAAAATCTATACGAGAAAATGAACGTTCCTCGAACATCCCTCGATTCTCAACAACCAACATCAATTCCACCTCGATGGTGGTATCTACCACAAGTTCGTGTAGACATAACCCACATACATCACCACCGAGACTCCGAACCTATGAGGTCAACTCACCGCTGGCACCAACCGCTCAACACACAACGTCCACCAATCGGTCCACCTCAGAATCCGATCCATAAGTACCACTCTCCTGGTACTTGTTTGATCAACCACCAACTAGGCTCATCACAACCTGGCTGCTCCCTGCAGCACGTCCATCCTGACCGATCCAATGCCCTGGACTCCGAAAAGTCGGCATACCCCGATACTGGTGTCCAATCAACCAGTAACCATAATCTGAGGATCTCGTCCTCTCGTAACTCTACTGCTCCCAGCCGCTGGCCTCCATAAGAACTTGGCCATACTCCGTGCCTAACACTGTACAACCGCTACATGTCGCCATTGCATCCTACCATGCCACACAACAACTATTTCGGGCATCCCCTGCCAGTCGATATCCCTACAGGATTCAACACACCTAAACATGGCCTCTCATGCTTAATAGGATTGTCATCTTGACCTTACCGTTCAGTGGTCACAACTCCATGACATCATCACACTGGGGAAACCGGCTCACTAAGTCCCATCCATCAGTAACCATGCGGCTCTAAGCCGTTAGATTTGCACGAATATTGATCTTACTCGGGATCTACCCTCTCGGGGGCACGACAACCTATGCCAATCCAACCCTAAACCATTGCACCTCGTGCTAGACACAATCTAATTAGAAATCGATTCTACTGAATCCTCATCCTCTTACCCCTAACAATCAGGTTGATGACGGGCTGTTACTACTGCAGAGACATCACATCCTCGACCTGCGCGTCACACTCGAAGCAAAACACGCTCTGATACCACTTTGGTATTAGAGTACCACGTGCAAACCTTGATCAGAGCGTACAAACCTTGCTCTGATACCACTTTGACAAGACTCATCCCAAATCCCCCCAGGATTAAAGCGAGATCTTCCTGCTCCCGTCTGACACAAAGTGTTAGACAAGGGATTATTCCAACTTTAGCCACACCGGGGCTTCTAGAGTGAGCCAGGATCGGAGGAGGAGTGTGATGTCTCGGTCTCTGCTACAGTCCGCATCCGCGATCAACCTGAAGGGCATTAAAACCATTTAAAGCTGTGAATGGACGAACAAAAGTTTGTAAAACATTTTACAAAAAGAAGACATTTATGCCCTTCACTAAAAAGCATGCATGCATTCGAAAACCATTTAATCAAACCATTAGGGCCTTGGCCCAAAATCGTAAATGAAACCAATCATACGGGCCACTACCCAAATCCATGTGGGACCCAGCCCAAAACCAATACATGTGGGACTTAGTCCAAAACCAATACATGTGGGTCTCAGCCCAAAAACCAATCAAGTGGGAACTCAACACAAAACCAATCCTTGGCATCCCTGATGCCTGACATCCGAGAAGTCACAATCAACCCTGTCACGGTTCCAAGCTACGTGTGCTACCCGGGATCTCAAATCCAAAGTCTCCCCAGGGTCCACCCAGGTCAATGACCCGCAGATCAATGACCTTCCCTGGGGGGAGGTTTTAACCTCTGGCAATCCCGCTCCTGAGTCACTATACGGACCGGTCGCTCCGTGCAATGACCCCTCGCAGGCAATTCCCCGTCACTACGCCAAGATACTACGAGACGTTTGGAGGAGACAACCCACCACTCCAGGATACTACGAGACCATTCAAAGGGTATACGGAAAACCATTTTACAAATCATTCGAAACCATTCAAAGGGTCATGCCCGGGTTTTCCATAAACCATCGTAAATCCAAATCCATTTGGGGTCCCTGACCCGAAATCACATTTATAAACCAGAACTGTAACACCCCGGAAATTCGAGGATTCTCATTTTGTAATTTAATGTGTGATTTGACGATTTTACCCTTGTGATTGGTATGGTCAAGGTTGACTTTTTGATTTATGAACTAAATGGACTTTGACCTATGACCGTGACGTAATTCGGGACGTCACGAGTTCATAGACAGGTGGCACGTTCGATTCGGACGATCAGGGTGAAAGTTACGACTATCGGGAGTTCAGGGGCATTACCGTAATTTGGACTTCCGGGGGAAAATGTTGACTTTTCTTTTGACAACTAATTTTCAGTTGACTCAAGGACCGTTGGGTAGGCCTCGACGTCCTGAGTCCGTAGACAGGCGGCACGCCGAAATCGGACTTCGTACGAGGAAGTTATGGTCAGAAACGTGAATTCGGGAAGTTCGTGTCTAGGTTTTCGTGTCGAATATTAAATTCAGGAAATCTGATTGGAGGACATCTGGTGAGTGACAAGTGTCACTCACCCATTGGCTAGATTGGATCAGATCCACTATTGGATTAATTAAACATTTGAACCAGCTTTAAATTTCAGCCTTTGGATTGGAAACCCCAGATCAGATCTCAGCCCTTGATCTAATCTGGAGATTCAATCTGAGCCGTCCATTTCCTTCCCTCCATTTCTTTATAATTCATACCCGCAGTGCACATTCTGCCCATTTCGATCGAACCTCCCAGCCAACCTTCCACTCACTGTGTCTGCATAGTGGGGGACTTCCTGGTGTGACTGAACGGCGGCAGTGACCACGGCGGAGGACGGCGGCGAGGAAGGAACCAGGGGAAACCCGAAACGGTTTCAAAAACAGGTTTTTGATAAATCCTTTTCCCACGTTCAATTTAGTCCATTATGATTCCTAATCAACCCTAGGAACTCCCAGGACCTTCTGGAATCGAACTCGTGGCCGGTGGAGCTCAGGGCAGTGGCTGAACGGCGACGGGAGGCCAGAGCTGTTCTTCGAGGTAGGCCCTCGATTCAATCCGTTTCTCTCAAATTTGATTTCATAGAACTAATCTAGGGACTCAGACGAGTAATTAGGAATTGGAAGGAATGAAAATGATTCAGAAATGAAGGAATGGCAACCGGGTCATGATCGCGGGTCTGATCGACCCGAGTTGCAGGAAAACGGGTCAACCCGTCTGAGGACAGTGGTGCTGACGTGGCACCCTGTCAGTCTGTCAGATGACGTGGACCAACCGTGAGCCGACACGTGTCACATGTCAGTGCACAGTCAGCACTGACATGTCAGTGACGTGGACCAGTCAGGGACTGCCACGTGTCACTGACATGTCAGTGACGTGGACCAGTCAGGGACTGCCACGTGTCACTGACATGTCAGTGACGTGGACCAGTGCCGTGCTGACACGTGGCACATGTCAGATCTGACACGTGGTCTGACAGATCAGCAGGGTGGACCAATAGGATGTTGACACGTGGCACCTGTCAGAGTCTGACATGTCAGACCTGACAGCTGTCAGATGACGTCAGCATGACGTCATGCTGACGTCAGCAGTGACGTCAGTGATGACGTCAGCAGGACTGTTCCACCATTGACCGCCGCGTTGACCGGCGCGTGGGGGCGCGTGTGAACAGTGTTTCTGGTGGGACCACCACCATTCTTTAGGTTTCGACGATCCGGATCCAATGGCGGTGGTTTCGGGTCGATCGGAGATCATTAAGTTGGTCAAAATAAGGTTTATTGCCTTGGGAAGCGCGTTCGAGCGGCTTTCCCGGGTCGGTTTCGACCTAGGCTTTCATGGTTGAATGTTGGGGGTTTAATTTGACCTTTACGAATACTTGGACTTGACAGGGATTGTACATTTGTACCAGGACGAGGGTATACGTTCGGTTTCTAGCAGGATTGTACTGTGAGTGGGCCATTTTCTTAAACCCTTGTGTGCATAAATGTTTTCTGGTTTTATTATACTTATTCACATGCTAAAACAATGATGGTTTTGATGATATGGAAAATATGGTTATGGCACGTTTCACGGTATTTGGGCTTGAGACCCGTCCGATGAAACTGAATGATTGGTTCGGATTCTACCTATGTATATATATGTTTGCATGTGGATATCAATAAAATGTATTTGTTACTGCACTGTATAGATCCTTCCATATTATATTGTCTCCTCCGGATGAGGTACCCCGGAGAGGTCACGGACGTCTAGTACGTCCAGCGTCTATGACGCTAAGCATCGGGGATGCTGTACCCGAACGGGGTTCGGGGATTGAACTCGGAATTGAGACCCGAGTGGCACGCGTAGCCTTGTGATTGTGACCTTATTGGACGTCAGGGACGTCAGACATCAGGGATGTCGGGTTTGGAGTGTATAGTGCAGCAACTAAAATTATACTTATGGTTTTATTATATGCCTTATGGTTCATATTATATGGTTTATGATTTTGAAGTATGATGCACGCATGTTTGGAAAACGGAGGGGTAAAAATATATGTTTTACTTATCAAACGATTTCATAAACTTGAGTTTCGGTCCACTCACCCTTAATGTTTTGATAACCCCTCCAGGTCGGGAAACTGAGGTAGAGGAGGAACTTGAGGCTGAGGCATAGATCCACTACTGCGTACCTGATCCCCTGTTGGGCGGTGTACCCGCAGGTTTACTTTAGAGTCGTGCTCGTAATTGTGTAATTTTGAATTTCATCCCTTGTCTGACATTCGTTTAATTCGGATTTGATGTATGACTTAATTTCTGTTATTTATGCATTTGAATATTTTTGAGGTTAAAATTGGTATGAATTATTGGGTGTCAGAAGGGAGCAGGGCACGTCCCCTTGTGGTCCCTGTGGGTTCGGGGCGGGTCCTGTCAAGAACTGGGCCTTATGCCTGATATCATAATGACCTGGGCCTCAAGCCCGAATTCGTAAACCAACGGGGCCCCCGACCCAATAATAGAACTCAGATGGGCCTCCAGCCCGATTTCTAATTAAATCAAATGGACTCCAAGTCCGGTGGTTTCCAAGAAAATGGGTCTCATGCTCAATTCCATGTTTCCAAATCCAAAACCTTTCCATAAAATCATCATAGAAAACGCAACACGTATAAGCACAGTATAAAATTATAAATCTCGAAATACGTACAAATACGTACATACTAAAACACCACAATCAAATGCACTCATGGCATCACAAAACATGTTCATTAAAGCATATAAAACATTTATGCATGCATCAATTTAGAAATCAAGGTCCACTCACAGACCGTCCAAGCTGAGCCTCGATAAGCGCGCCATAAGCCTCTCTCTCAGGCCAATCACCGTCTCCGGGGTTCCCAAACCTGTCCAAATCATACGAGAGGGTTACTAACTACCTTAATAACCTCTCATTGAAGTCCCGTAATTTTCCCTATATTTCAACTATTTTTAAACTCGATCCTAAACTTTCGGACATCCCGAACTATATCGAAACGATGTCTGATCGACTCGAAATCAGTCCCAAAATATTCGTTAGATCGAAAGGATGTTTACACATGTTGGACACTTCCCCAAAAGTGGCCCACGCGCCCTCAGGAGCCGCCCAAAGTGGATGTGCGAGGGAGCCACGCGCCCTGCACAGTCTTTATTCTTCCTTTGGCAGACCGGGTTCGAACCGGCCTACTGGTTTTCGGTCCGACCGGATCTGCGGAACCGGTCTAATCCCACTCCTCTCTCATTTTTCATCCTTGTTTGATCCTTTCAATTCCTAAACCTTCCTATAATCATTCCCTATCTATCTGTGTCCTCAAAAATGAGAAAATCAATTAAGAACATACATGTTCGAAGAAGAACCAAAATGGAAACCTGCCATCATGCTCCGCCATCATCTCCGGCCTCCTTTGTCCTTGTTCTCGATTCCAATCACCTCGTAAGGCCACTAGAAAGCCATCCTAATCTTTAGAACCAAACAACAACCCTTAAAAACTCATATTCAAAATTCAAACCAAACCTTACCATTATCGGGTTCACGGCCACCGTCCACGACGGTCGACGCCATGAGCACCATCGTCATCGTCTCAATCCTAGATGAGGATTGAGGAAGGTGGTATATGTGGGTTTGCACGATTTTGGGGACGATCGAACGAAGAAGGAAAGGAATGGATATGCATGTATGTGAGAAAATGAGGAATGGACGAGTGACAAGTGTCACTCATCCATTGGGCCTGGGAAAGATCTGGGCCCACATAAGACAAAAGGCAAAAGTCAACTCGCCTCGTAAAATGTGCCGGAGTAAATAGTTCCCTGAAACTTCCGTGAACCATAACTTTTCTGTCGAACGTCTGATTTTGAAGTACCGCATGTCTACGAACTCGTATTGACCTGATCTACGTTATAGTCTTTGGCCCTCGAGCATCGGACCTCTCGGGTCAAACGTCAACTTTTTGCCCTCGTTTAGGGGCAAAATCATAATTTCGCCCTTAACGTCTGTTAATATTCGGCTAATCCTCGATTAGCCTCACTAATCCATAATTAGTCTTAATTAATCCTTAAAATTAGGGATGGGTCGTTACAGCTGAACTAGACATAGGAAGAAGCTAGGAGACCTGAGGAGTCGACAGGGAAGACTCACGGCCGTTCACGACGGAGGTAGGCCAGAAAACCCGAAACCACACATTTTTCCTCATATTTTGAAACTCTCATTTTTAATGTGTATGGATTGATTGGATATCCTAGGTTTAGTTTTAGGGATAGAAACGTGGGGGATGGACCTGGTTTCTTGGACGCATGAGACTAGAAACAGGGGAGCACACGGCTAGGAAACTGGACTTCGGATTTGGGTTTAAGGTAACAAATATAGGCCATTTTTCTTGTTTTTGAATCAATAGATCCTTAGAGGAGGTTAGGGCAAGTAGATAGGAGAAAACCTCATCGAAAATGGAGGAAAAACGAAGGAAAATTGAACGGGTCAAGTCGCGGGTCGTGGTGACCCGGTTACAGACCCACGGGTCAGAGGCTGGAGGGCAGGGATAATGACGTCAGCATGATGTCATCTCTGACATGGCAGTTTGACATGTGTCAAACATGACATCCGCAGTGACTTCATCTCTAACATGTCAGTCTGACGGCTGTCAGGTGACGTTAGCGGTGACGTAATGCTGATGTCAGCACTACAGCAGAGTTGACCATGCGTTGACCTGGCGTGTGGAAACGAATATTGAGGTGGGACCCGCACCATTTTCAAAGTTTCAACGATACGAATCCAATGGTGGTGGTTTCGTGTCGATCTGAGGTCGTATGATTGGTTAAAATGGGATTTATTACCTCGGAAAGCTTGTCCGGGACATGTTTTCAGAACGATACTATTCCTAGGTCTTAGGTATGAGTTTGTAGGGACGCATAATGACCTTTGCATATATTCTGGACATGACAAGGACCGCACAATAGCATCAGGACAAGTTTACACGTTCGGTTTAGCGGCGGGACTGGACTGTGAGTGGGCCTTTGATTTCATTAACCCTTGCATGGATAAACTGTTTCAATTACTTTATTCTATGATTTTAATTGAAGTATTTGGGATACTAAGATTTACTATTTTGCACGTTTTACAAGGTGTTGGGCATGAGACCCGTCTTGTTAGTATATGAATTATTTTCAGAATCAATCACGATTTTCGATGATTTTCTTAATTTCTGCACTGTATAGACCTACCTTAACTTTACTGTCTCCTCCAACTATTGGTACCCTAGAGTGGTCATAACGCATTGCCTGCGAGGGGTCATTCTACGAAACGACCAGATCGTAGAGTGACTCAGGAGCAGGATTGCATACATTAGACGTCAGGGACGTCAAGCATCTAAGATGTCATACCCGGACAGGGTTCGAGATTAGGACTCGGAAATGAGACCCCGAGCGGCACGTGTAACCTTGGGACAGTGACCTTATTAGGCGTCTGGGACGTCAGACATCTGGGATGTCCAAGTTGGGATGTATAATGCAGCTGATTTTATGATTATGAGTATGTTATTCTATTTATGGCTAAATATTGTGTTATTATGGATTTCGACTCTGATGCATGCATGAATTGAAAACAGAGGGGTAAAACTGCATGTTTACTATACTGTTAAACTGTTTTATAAAACTTTATATTTCTAGCCCACTCACCCTTATTGTTTTATTGACCCCTCCAGGCCGTGCTATTGAGGAAATCAAGGACCCGGAGTCTGAGGAATAGACCAGACGTTGCACACATGTACATCCTTTTTGCGTAGTTTGGCATCGTGTGTAAACCTAGATGTCGTGCTCGTTATTGTATTTCGAACTATCCCTTGTCTCACATTGTTGAACTCTTAAGACTTATGTATGAATTTATTTATCGTGATTTATTAATGTTGAACTGATTAAGGGTAATTTTGGTATTCTGGGTTGCGTGTCAGACAGGAGCAGCACACGTCCTCGGGTGGTCCCGGGGGATCGAGACGAGTCATGTCAGAATTTGTCATTTTATAAAAAAAAAAAATCATATCTAGGGCTGGTCTTGTTAGGGTGCATATAGAGTTATAGATGAATTGTTGCATCAAATTTCATTCATATATGGGATTGAATTTGTCATTTTATTAAATTTAACATCTGTACAGTTTTAGTTATGCTGGATTGAGAACACACCTTCTCATTAATCCACATATGTGTTATAACTCTCTCAAAAATTGTTGAAATTTGGCTAATCTTCACTTAATTTTTTATCCACATATATTAGCTATTACCTTTAAGTCGTAATAGGGTATGGATATCCACTCTCAAAACTATTATAAGAGGGTCCTACAGATTTTGGTGAACAAATGCTGCATGATTTCAAAAGGAATTATGGATGAATTTTCAACACATTGTTCCAAGACTTCTTTGTATTCTCTCTAAGATATTTTAGTTTATCCATCCGTATTAAGATTGTAGCTATCTTTTGTTTTCATGCTATAGGATATTGATAGGTCTTCAATTAAACATTATTTTATATTATTTTATACATTTTATACTTGACTTTTATTATTAAATTAATAAAAAATTAGAGAAAATAATATATTTTGTGGATTTTTGCAGAAATAAATAAAGCATGAAATTCTGAGCATTTCGGCGAAAGAATCATCCCAATCGGAGTTTTAACGAAAAAGATATGACTAAAAGAAGGGAGGCCACCGAAATTTACTTGGAATTTCAGTGGGAAGCTGCTGAAATCCAGAAACCCAAGTCAAAAACCAGCAGCCCAAGCCAAAAATCAGCATCCCTATTTCCTCATTTTCAACCATTTTGGCTGATTTTTCAAACATCTTTTCCCCAAAATCAGCATCTTTTCCTCAAAATTAGCATTTTTTTCCCCAAAATCAGCATATTTTCCCCAAAAACCACCAAATCTCATCATTTTCATCACTTCTTCATGTACTATTTTATTGTTATTTTTATATTTTAATTTTGTACTTTTATTTAAACAATTTTGGCACTCCCTCTATAAATAGGGAGGTCATTTTCATGTATTTGGAGTCCCCCAATTGTCCACATTTTGTTCCCTTTTTAGTTTTAGTTCTAAGTTTTTCTCTCTTTTTTCACTCTTCATTTAGTTCATCTTCTTTCTATTTTGTTCATTATTTTTGGGGACCATTCGTAACTTCTTATAACTTTCTTCTTAATTAATTATCTTAGTTTCATTTTCTTTATTTTGTTCTTAGAATTTCATAAACTTATCTTTAATTACATTTTTATGCTTTCCGTAAGAAAAACCTAAGGCTAGGTAATTCTAAGGCAATTCAAGAGTTTTTAAGACCAAATTCTTCGTATTTCTTCCTCCATCTTCACACGGTTCTACCTGCTGTTAGGGTTCCTTGTGAAAAATCTTGTTTTTCTACTTAAACACTTGTTATTGTTTCGGTTTTACTTATAATGCAATATTTGTTTTGGTATTTTCTTTCTAACATTTGTAAGTATGAATACAATCTCCATGTGTTTTACTTTCTGAATTTCTTTTACTTCATATGTTTTAGTGCTTCATACTTCAATTTGATGCTAAGTGCCGGTGACAGGACCCATCCCAATCCCCCCGGGATTAGTGCGGGATGACCCTGCTCCCGTCTGACACGAAGTGTCAGACAAGGGATATTTCCGACCTTTGCCCTCCCGGGCTATCAGAGTACGCCAGGATCTGGAGGAGGCATGTGATATCTCGGTCCCTGCTACAGTCCACATCCGATGTCAACCTGAAGGGCAGTCAAAACATTAAAAACTGTGAGTGGACAAAACAAAGAGTTTATAAAAACATTTAATAAGGAAGACATTTGTACCCTCCACTAAAAAGCATGCATGCATTCGAAAACCATTTATCCAAAACAACCATATGTGGGACTAAGCCCAAAGCAGATATAAACTAAGGTCGAAAGGACCACAATAAAAACGACCATATGGGCCACTGCCCAAATCCATAAAGGACTCGGCCCCAAACCATAAAGAAACCAAGTACACGAGCCACAACTCAAATCCTGTGCACACCTGTACACACCACATATCATATATCATATATACATCACATACATATATATAAGTCACACAACCAATCCTGTCACGGTATTCAAAGCCACGCGCGCGCTACCCAGGTCTCAATCCGAGTCTTCTCAAAGTCAAGATCAATGTCCGTAGACCACTGACCCTACCCGAGGTAATAGTAATCATAGCCTTCCTGAGAGTAAGGAACCCAACTGGGGGGTGACTCCACTCAGTCGGTGCTCCGTGACTACTCCGAGGTCCACCCAGGCCAACGACCCTCCCAGGAGGAGATAGTAGAACATTTAAAGGAAGGTAGACGAACATATATATACATAACATAAACATTCATGACCGGTTCCCCTGAACCGTCATGATCCATAACATCCATAATCAGGTAACATGCCGGTTCCCATAAACCGTCATGTACCGTAATAACATAACCAGGTAACATGCCGGTTCCCATAAACCGTCATGTACCGTAATAACCAACAAGGGTTCATGCCGGTCCCCATAAACCGTCATGAACCACGATACCATAACAAGGGTTCATGCCGGTTCCCATAAACCGTCATGAACCTGGGAATCCATTTAAGGTTCCCTGACCTGAAATCAAAACCGTAAAGTGACTGGGTCTCGTACCCGAACATAGGACACCAACTGGGCACCGTTCCCGGAATCTGAGGTCATATGCCCGAGACAAAACCAAATGGGTCTCATACCCGAGTTTATCATTTTGAAATCCAAATTCAGTTCATTTAAATCAATAAAGAAATACAGACCCGTATAAGCACCGTATAAGGCCGAAACCTCGAAATACGTGCGTATACGTAACCACATACAAATGCACCCATGGCATCATCAAACAAGTAATAAAATATATAATAAACATTTATGCATGCACCAATTTAGAAAATAAGGTCCACTCACAGACCGTCCGAGCTGCCGCCTCGATTTGCGTGTCATACGGCTCCCCGAGCCGATCACCATCACCGGGACTCCCAAACCTGTCCAAATCGTAATAGAAGGTTACTAACTACTTAATTAACCTCCCACTAAAGCCCCGTAATTTTCCCGTATTTTTAACTATTTTTAATCCCGAACCTAAACCTTCCGATGCCCCGAAACATATCGAGACGGTATCCGATCGACACGAAACCAGTCTCAAAATGTTCGTTACATCGAATAGAAGATTTCGTATGTTGGAACCTTCCCCAGATTCCCTGCCACGCGCCCTCACGCGCCGCCTGAAGTGGCTGCGCGTGGGCTTCACGCGCCTGCTACAGTACCTGCTGACGTCATCTGACAGCTGTCAGGTCTGACATGTCAGACTCTGACAGGTGCCACGTGTCATGCTCCCATTGGTCCACGTCACTGTGCTATCAGTGCCACGTGGCAGTCTGACATGTGCCACGTGTCATCACGGCACTGGTCCACGTCAGTGCCACGTGTCAGCCCCTGATTGGGCCACGTCACTGACATGTCAGTGCTTACTGTGCACTGACATGTGACACGTGTTGCACTCCTATTGGCCCATTTTCTGACATGTCAGCTGACATTGTCAGATCTGACAATGCTGACGTCATCCCTGACATGATGACGTCAGCAGGATGACGTCACCTGTCATCCCTGCCCTCCCGCGGGTCGACCCGAACGTCTGCAACCGGGTCGCCGTGACCCGCGGCTTGACCCGGCCGGTTCTCCCAGCTCCGGCCACCAAAACACTCCCCGTTTGTCCCATTCTCCTCGTCTCAACCCAAACTACAATCCTATGACCTTAAAATGTAAGAAAAGCATCGAAAACACGTACCTTCAATCCAGCCATGGCGGCCGTGACTTCCTCCGCCGTTCACGGTCGTTCCAGGCCTTCCTAACCCTCGAATCCAACCCCAATAGGCTCCTAGGGTCCCTAGAAACCATTCCTAATCTTTAGAAATCATCGAAAACCCCTAAAACTAAAAATCCAAATTTTGAGGAAAACGTACCTCACGGGTTCTCTCTCCCCGCCGTGTCCTCCGCCGTGGCTGGCCGTGGCTTGCCATCCTAAACGTCTTTCCACCACCTCACGATCATGTTCAGCTCATCCAAGCAAGGAATGGTGATGGTGTGTGGTTGTTTCGGTTTTGTGAAGGAAAAGGGAGAAAATGAAGAAAAAGATGAAGTGATGAAGGTGATGCCGTGGAAGAGAAGAGAGAGGGAGATAGTGTGATCTGATGAGGGAAAGAGAGATGGAGGGTGAGGATTTAAAATGAATTTGGAATGGATGGTTAAGATTAAATGGTGGGTGGGTTTGGTTTATAAAAATAATTAAATAATATTAATTAATTATATAGATCCACATTTTGGGGGATCAAAGCAATGGGATGAGTGACACTTGTCACTCATCCATGGGGCCCACCAAAATATCCACCCAATCAGATTTCGCCGAAACGTCCCCGTCTCGAAGTTCGTGCATAGTGAAATCGAACTTCCGTGACCCGTAACTCTCCCGTTTGAAGTCCGATTTCAGTGTGCCGCCTGCCTATGGAATCGTATCGTCCTTATCTACGTAACGGTCTTCGGCCCTCGGCCATCGGACCTCCCGGTCAAAAAGTCAACTTTTGACCTCCTATTCACCCAAATTACCAAAATGCCCCTAAACTTCCGAACGTCATAACTTCTTCCTCGAACGTCGGAATTGAACGTGCCACCTGTCTATGAACTCGTGACGTCACTAACTACGTCACGGTCATCGGTCAAAGTCCATTTGACCGCCCGATTAAAGAGTCAACGTTTTGCCACCACTAGGGGCAAAACGGTCATTTCGCACCGTTCGTCCGATTTCGCTCTACTAATCACGGATTAGCCTCACTAATCGTGATTAGTCACTAATCTAATCATGGAATTTGGGACGGGTCGTTACAACCTTCCCTCCTTAATAAATTTTGTCCTCGAAATTCCAACCGACCTAAACCCAACCGTTCTTCCCTCCTTAATTTAGTTCCGTTCTCGAAACTCCAACTATCCTGATTCCACAACCACCTCGTGGAAAGTAGAATCGACCGCAAAACACGTGTACCCTAGTACACCCACTAGTCAACATAAACCTCGTTTGTAACTAGACGTACCACTAACGCTCTCGTCGTATCGACTACATTCGACCACGTCGAATGACAGAAGTCGTACGCTCCGAACTGATCCCACTTGTCAGATCTACCGTTTCGCTAACACAACCAACTAGACGGTTCCTTGCTCAACCACTAACTATCCTGACGTCTGCTCCCACTGGGAGTTACCAATCACTCAACGATTCATGCTGACACCTCCGACAAACTGTCACAACTTGACAGTCGTCAGTCGCAAACTGATATGACACACACTCGTGGTTACACTAACCACAAGCATTTCACTCGACCTGTGTGTAACTAGACCTATTAGAAATACCATGACCCAATGCACAGTATCCAATGTCCAGTCCACGTACAAGACCTTAACTAATCCAATGGTATCAGAACCAATCCGACTACCAACACGCTCACCAACGTACTACCGGTATCTCCTATATACCGTCGCCAGGCACGACAAGTCTGCCTAGTATCGTACCTTGAACAACGTACAAGGTACGTACATCTACCCATCAATCAGCCTACAACCACCTAGGTTGTAGCCAATCACGTTTCTATGATGGAGTCCATTTGTCCAATCCAGTATTAGACAATCGAAACTCCGACCCATTATTTAATTCCAAATCCGAATCCGAATCCGCAATTTCGTAAGAAATCCCAAATCCAAATCCAGAAATCATATCCATAATCATGTCCAAATTCGAATCCAAAATCATTATTCCGTAAGCTAACATTTGGAATAACTATTCCGAACCCAAATCCATAAAAGAAAATCTACAGTCAAGCTCTAGAATCAAATCCTGAATCGTCACCCAGAATCCGATTCCAAAACCCAAATCTAGAAATCCTTTTTCAAGTTCTAAAATCAAATCCTGAATCGTCATCCAGAAATCTGATTCCAAAACCTGAAATATCGTTCTCGTCTACCGAGACGTATCAATCATGAACCTATCGGTTGTCTGCTCAACCGATTACTCCAATACCATCGATTGACTTCATAGGGAAGCCAATCACAATATCCGCACATCCCTAAGGCTAACCATATCCGACCACGTCGAAAAACTACTCATCGGACAACTACTCAGGCGAGTAGTAAGCCATATGGGATTTACCTCGATAAGAAGTTCAGTCCCAACATGCTCCACTCAAACATCCAAGTATGAGCGATAAACTCTCCACCTATCTGGATCATCAAGACCACGATCCAGATCCATAACGATACCCAAAGTCCTAAACCAATTCCCACATCTGAACAGATTAGTCAACGACGAGACACGCCGAGACTGTGGGTTCTCACTGAGTACCTCGTATCGATCCTTGGCATTCCACCGTGGAAAACCAAGAATGATCGAATAATCCATCCTACGTGAATGCAAACAACACTCGATGCACTCACCACGTCAGGTAACCTGACATCGTCTGCCACCAAGTAGAGAATGAGGAATCTCAGTCACCTAACTTCGATATACTCATCTCCTCCTGATGACCCAAGACAAATCACAGGTCCACCAACCAATACACGATCAGTGTACTAATGGCAACCAACAACATCAATAACATCTACATCATCAACCACCCTCTCGCGATTTCGAAGTTCCAACAAGATTGGAAACAACATACCCGGACATCAACCACGTGTCCCCTAACCAGTTTAACTCTATCTGAGTTCCACTCCTGAACCACAGATACCGAACATATGCCCATTACGACGGAGTCACACCCCGATCCGTAACTCACCGTCATCACAATCACCCGCACCGACACCAGCACTAGCACTAGCACGAGTACCAGCACCATCACTACCACCTGTCAGCATCAGCACACAAGCATCCTCACTAGCATCAGTACTGACGCTAGCACACCGTGTGCAAAACTGACACCCTGGATCTCCGCTCATACCGAGCGACGATCCCGTACCTCTGCTCGAATAGGAGAAACTCTGCCTCCCTCGTATCCGACAACTCTGGGTACAGTCACCCTGACAGCTCATACGGGAAAAGGAAAACGTTCCCCGAACGTCCCCGATTCCCAACAAGCGTAACTACGACCACTCTCGGTAGTAGTGCCTGCTACACACTCGTGCAGACCTAACTACCAGGCACCGCTATCGAGACCCCGCATCCAACGGAATCACTCGCCCGTACCAAATACTCCGTATCCCACTTAGGGATTCCATCGACAAGTACCAACCCTGGTAACCTGTCCAACCAAACTCTAACCAGCCGCAACTCGACTAACCCAATGTCGTCTACCAGGTCACCCGCGACCTTAGTTGTACCAAACGACAACTAAAGTACCACGGCAACCAACTATGTCTAACCGATAAATATAACCTCGACTGCGAAGTGCAGTCCCAATACAAGCTGACATGACCAGGCCGCCTAACGAACCCCAAATCCGAATAGTCATCCAAGTCAAACCACTCGTCAACTCACATTTCTGAATCATACACCCAAGGTAGGGTTCCACGATCACACCTAGAGTTCCCCTGAACCCACCTGCGAAAAGCAGTAAAATCAACAATCTGACCGACCCCGCGGTCTTGACATCGCAAGGACGTCAATCCAATCCTACCATTAAGCCAACTAGGATTCCCCGAATCCGGCTGCCAACTGCCGACTGCAGTAAATCCATTTAACTCAACATAATCTGACCATCTAATGGTCACAACATCGAATCAGTCGTCGGAACCGATCCTACGACATCGTGAAAGACGATCCCAACTAACCGTCTCACGATCACACTCCAGAATACGAACACGTTAATCCCTTTGTAGGGTCCCACACTGCCAACCTTGACAGAACTATGGCAACCCCAGCCTCGAATGCCGAACCAAGGCATGCCAATCCTACTAACTATCGTACCGGTACCTCAACATCAGGTTGACCACGAACTGTAGCCCATTGAGATATCACATCCTCGACCAGCGTACATGCTCCAAGAGCTACACGGTTGCTCGAATAGAGACAACCCCGCTCTGATACCACGTTGACAGGACCCATCCCAATCCCCCCGGGATTAGTGCGGGATGACCCTGCTCCCGTCTGACACGAAGTGTCAGACAAGGGATATTTCCGACCTTTTCCCTCCCGGGCTATCAGAGTACGCCAGGATCTGGAGGAGGCATGTGATATCTCTGTCCCTGCTACAGTCCACATCCGATGTCAACCTGAAGGGCAGTCAAAACATTAAAAACTGTGAGTGGACAAAACAAAGAGTTTATAAAAACATTTAATAAGGAAGACATTTGTACCCTCCACTAAAAAGCATGCATGCATTCGAAAACCATTTATCCAAAACAACCATATGTGGGACTAAGCCCAAAGCAGATATAAACTAAGGTCGAAAGGACCACAATAAAAACGACCATACGGGCCACTGCCCAAATCCATAAAGGACTCGGCCCCAAACCATAAAGAAACCAAGTACACGAGCCACAACTCAAATCCTGTGCACACCTGTACACACCACATATCATATATCATATATACATCACATACATATATATAAGTCACGCAACCAATCCTGTCACGGTATTCAAAGCCACGCGCGCGCTACCCAGGTCTCAATCCGAGTCTTCTCAAAGTCAAGATCAATGTCCGTAGACCACTGACCCTACCCGAGGTAATAGTAATCATAGCCTTCCTGAGAGTAAGGAACCCAACTGGGGGGTGACTCCACTCAGTCGGTGCTCCGTGACTACTCCGGGGTCCACCCAGGCCAACGACCCTCCCAGGAGGAGATAGTAGAACATTTAAAGGAAGGTAGACGAACATATATATACATAACATAAACATTCATGACCGGTTCCCCTGAACCGTCATGATCCATAACATCCATAATCAGGTAACATGCCGGTTCCCATAAACCGTCATGTACCGTAATAACATAACCAGGTAACATGCCGGTTCCCATAAACCGTCATGTACCGTAATAACCAACAAGGGTTCATGCCGGTCCCCATAAACCGTCATGAACCACGATACCATAACAAGGGTTGATGCCGGTTCCCATAAACCGTCATGAACCTGGGAATCCATTTAAGGTTCCCTGACCTGCAATCAAAACCGTAAAGTGACTGGGTCTCGTACCCGAACATAGGACACCAACTGGGCACCGTGCCCGGAATCTGAGGTCATATGCCCGAGACAAAACCAAATGGGTCTCATACCCGAGTTTATCATTTTGAAATCCAAATTCAGTTCATTTAAATCAATAAAGAAATACAGACCCGTATAAGCACCGTATAAGGCCGAAACCTCGAAATACGTGCGTATACGTAACCACATACAAATGCACCCATGGCATCATCAAACAAGTAATAAAACATATAATAAACATTTATGCATGCACCAATTTAGAAAACAAGGTCCACTCACAGACCGTCCGAGCTGCCGCCTCGATTTGCGTGCCATACGGCTCCCCGAGCCGATCACCGTCACCGGGACTCCCAAACCTGTCCAAATCGTAATAGAAGGTTACTAACTACTTAATTAACCTCCCACTAAAGCCCCGTAATTTTCCCGTATTTTTAACTATTTTTAATCCCGAACCTAAACCTTCCGATGCCCCGAAACATATCGAGACGGTATCCGATCGACACGAAACCAGTCTCAAAATGTTCGTTACATCGAATAGAAGATTTCGTATGTTGGAACCTTCCCCAGATTCCCTGCCACGCGCCCTCACGCGCCGCCTGAAGTGGCTGCGCGTGGGCTTCACGCGCCTGCTACAGTACCTGCTGACGTCATCTGACAGCTGTCAGGTCTGACATGTCAGACTCTGACAGGTGCCACGTGTCATGCTCCCATTGGTCCACGTCACTGTGCTATCAGTGCCACGTGGCAGTCTGACATGTGCCACGTGTCATCACGGCACTGGTCCACGTCAGTGCCACGTGTCAGCCCCTGATTGGGCCACGTCACTGACATGTCAGTGCTGACTGTGCACTGACATGTGACATGTGTTGCACTCCTATTGGCCCATTTTCTGACATGTCAGCTGACATTGTCAGATCTGACAATGCTGACGTCATCCCTGACATGATGACGTCAGCAGGATGACGTCACCTGTCATCCCTGCCCTCCCGCGGGTCGACCCGAACGTCTGCAACCGGGTCGCCGTGACCCGCGGCTTGACCCGGCCGGTTCTCCCAGCTCCGGCCACCAAAACACTCCCCGTTTGTCCCATTCTCCTCGTCTCAACCCAAACTACAATCCTATGACCTTAAAATGTAAGAAAAGCATCGAAAACACGTACCTTCAATCCAGCCATGGCGGCCGTGACTTCCTCCGCCGTTCACGGTCGTTCCAGGCCTTCCTAACCCTCGAATCCAACCCCAATAGGCTCCTAGGGTCCCTAGAAACCATTCCTAATCTTTAGAAATCATCGAAAACCCCTAAAACTAAAAATCCAAATTTTGAGGAAAACGTACCTCACGGGTTCTCTCTCCCCGCCGTGTCCTCCGCCGTGGCTGGCCGTGGCTTGCCATCCTAAACGTCTTTCCACCACCTCACGATCATGTTCAGCTCATCCAAGCAAGGAATGGTGATGGTGTGTGGTTGTTTCGGTTTTGTGAAGGAAAAGGGAGAAAATGAAGAAAAAGATGAAGTGATGAAGGTGATGCCGTGGAAGAGAAGAGAGAGGGAGATAGTGTGATCTGATGAGGGAAAGAGAGATGGAGGGTGAGGATTTAAAATGAATTTGGAATGGATGGTTAAGATTAAATGGTGGGTGGGTTTGGTTTATAAAAATAATTAAATAATATTAATTAATTATATAGACCCACATTTTGGGGGATCAAAGCAATGGGATGAGTGACACTTGTCACTCATCCATGGGGCCCACCAAAATATCCACCCGCCTGCCTATGGATTCGTATCGTCCTTATCTACGTAACGGTCTTCGGCCCTCGGCCATCGGACCTCCCGGTCAAAAAGTCAACTTTTGACCTCCTATTCACCCAAATTACCAAAATGCCCCTAAACTTCCGAACGTTATAACTTCTTCCTCGAACGTCGGAATTGAACGTGCCACCTGTCTATGAACTCGTGACGTCACGAACTACGTCACGGTCATCGGTCAAAGTCCATTTGACCGCCCGATTAAAGAGTCAACGTTTTGCCACCACTAGGGGCAAAACGGTCATTTCGCACCGTTCGTCCGATTTCGCTCTACTAATCACGGATTAGCCTCACTAATCGTGATTAGTCACTAATCTAATCATGGAATTTGGGACGGGTCGTTACAGCCGGCCACTGTCGGTGCACTTAGTATTTGATTGAAGAGATTTTAATGTCGGCCGTTGTCGGTTGATTTAATCACAAACAAAAGGTAAATCATATTATAAGTGTCGACCGCTGTCGGTACATTTATAATATGAAAAACGTATGCATATAATGGAGATGATGAAGGTAGGATTTCGTGATTGATTCAATATAAGCATGATGTTAGAGTGTTAGTAAAAATTGTATTTAAAGGAAGTTTATTTTAAGAGTAGTTTTAAATAATGTTATTGTTAAGTTTAATTTAATTCTTAGTTACTGCTTTCTTTAGTTTAGATTACAAATATTTTCAAACCCCTCTTTAATTTTTTTATTCTTTTATTCTTTAATTCATTAATTTATTCATTATTCTTCTCACTAACATATTATTAATGTTCCCTAATTTCCACAGTTAAGAACGATCCTTATTTACCAATACTACATCTACACAAAAAGGGTTTAAATTGCATAATACTCGAATTATGTATTTAATTTAATGCGTAGTTTGGGCGTTATCAGATATCAGGAAAACTGTAAGACCGGTGTCTTAGGAATAATGGTGAGTATTCCCACATCACTCAGGGAGGGAAAGGTAAAGTGTCTTATATGTGTAGACGAAGTCTTCCTAGCACGAGGGATTTTGGAAACTCACTGGTTTTGGATTCCTTTCGAACTCCAAAGTTAAGCGAGGTTGGGTTGGTGTAATCCCAAGATGGGTGACCCACTAGAAAGTTGCACATGAGTTCTCAGAAACAAAGCTGTGAGGCTATGGGCTGAAAGCGAACAATATCGTGGTTAGGGAGTCGGGTAGTGACAGAATGGTATCAATGCTGGATCCGAGTCGAAAGTGTGCTAGCGAGGACGTTAGCCCTCAAAGGGAGGTGGATTGTAAGACCCATGTCTTGGGAAGAACAGTGAGCATTCCCACACCGTTCGGGAAGGGAAAGGTGAAGTGTCTTATATGTGTGGACAAAATCTTCCTAACACGAGCCCTTTTGAGAACTCACTCGCTTTGGATTCCTTTGAAACTCTAAGTTAAGCGAGGTTGGGCTGGTGTAATCCCAAGAAGGGTGACCCACTGAGAAATTACGCGTGAGTTCCCAGAAACAAAACCGTGGAAAAATTTGAGATACCTAAATTATTAGGAATAATAATAATGTTAGAGACATCTGATCAGAAACCATTATAGAAATATGATGTGTAACAACCCGTCGCGTAATTACTGGACTATCGAAAGATTGTCGAGAATTATCGAGATTAGTCGAGGCAAAATGATGATTTTACCCCTAAGTGGGAAAAAATTAACTTTTGACCCAGGAGGTTATTTGCACGTTTACCGAGGCCCGGGATTACGATTACTGATAGGTCGTTAATTAAATATTATTTTATATTATTTTATACCCTTTATACTTGAATTTTAATATTAAAATAATAAATAATTAGAGAAAATAATTTATTTTGTGAGATTTTTATAGAATTAAATAAAACTTGGAATTTGGAGCGTTTTGACGAAAGAATCGTCCCAATCAGAATTATAACGAAGAAATTACGAACGAAATTGGGTGGAATTATATAAATTAGTTTTTAAATTAAAAATTCATTTGTAGCCCATTTGCTCCCAGCCCAAAAATCCTTTTTGTGTAGCCCAGAAGAATTCGCCCAGCCCTAATTAATTGCAGTCCAGGCCTACAGTCAGCCCAAGAAGCCCAAACCCATCATGCCAGCCCAGTGGCCTGTAGCCCAATCTCTTCATTCACCCTAGCGATGCGATCGGCAAGCGGCAGCCGAGTAGCCTTCGTCTGATTCGGAGTGCGTTGGTCGAATGCCAATACTTTCAATCGGCGCGAGTGCGCTAAAACCATCTGTCCCTTTTCAGCGCCTGTCATGCTGCTCCACCCACTCCCGTCAGCCCTGACCTGCCGAACAGCCCAGCTTTTGTCAGCAGTACACGCCAAACCACTCCTTGCTTCCACCTACTCCCTTTTGCTTCAGTTTTGGCAAATTTCCAGCCCATTTTTAACTCCAACCATCCCTAATTTCATCATTGTTCATCATTTCATTATTTTATTTTATTTTTGTATTTTTATTTGAATATTTTTGCACTCCTTCTATAAATTTCATGTAACAAGGGTCCCCATTTTTCCCATTTCTTCTCTTTTTTTAGTTCATTTAGTTTAATTATTTTTACTCTCTTTTGAGAGACATTTTTAGGGACCATTTTAACTTCTTGTAATTTTTCTTCTTAATTAGTTTTCCTTTTAATTTTAGTTCTTAGATTTTCTTTATAAACTTTTCTTTTTAACTTCTTTGACTTCTCTTTTAAATATGAATTTATGCTTTCCTTAAGAAAATCCTAGGTCGAGTATTTCCGAAATAATTCTAGAATTTAAGTCCGAATTCTTATGTTTTATCCTCCATCTTCATAAGATTCCATTTGCTATTCAGAGAATTTTATGAATAACATTCTATTGTTTCCATCCACTTTCGGAATCACAAGCTGCTCTTGGGTTCCGAAAGTGTAACTTTATTCCCTTTACTTAAATTCATGTTATTGTTTCAGTTTACTTATAATTCAAATCATGTGATGACATTTTCTTTCTAAACTTTTGTAAATATGAATGCAATCTTCATGTGTTTTACTTTTTGAATTTCTTTTACTTTATATATCGTAGTACTTAAACTTCAATTTGATGTAATATGTTTTATCCGTTGTTCGGTGCATTTAGACTAAAATTGAAGAGATTAAATGTTGATCGTTGTTGGCTCATTTAATTATAAACTTAAGATGAATTATATTGTAAATGTTTGAAGCATATTGATATTTGAAGCATATTAATGGTTGATGCATTTATAATATTGAAATATATATGCAAGTATTTGAGATGATGAAGGTAGAATTTCGTCATTGGTTTGTCATGAGCAAAATATTAGTGTGTTGGTAAATTTTGTATTTGAAAGAAAACTATTTTTAGGAGTAGTTTAAATAATGTGATTGTTAATTTGAAATTACTTACGTAAAAATGTCGGTTTTGTCTATGAAACTACTCTATGATTTGTAAGTTTTAATTAGTATGAGCATTTGCATTTTAATTCTTAGTTTGGTTAAAAATGTAGTTTAGATTACAATATTCCTAAACCACCTCTCCCCCCCCCCCCCCCCCCCTACCCCCCCTAATTTCATTGTTTTCTTATTTAATTATTTAATTCTTTACTCTTTATTCTTTAATTTTTTAATTTTTTAATTTTGTAATTCTTTTATTCATTTATTCTTTAATTCTTTAATTATTTAACTCTTTAATTCTTTATTCATTATTCTTTCTCACTAACACATTATTAATGTTCCCTAATTTCTCCAATTAAGAACGATCCCTACTTACGTAGATTGGCGGCACATCGAATTTGAACGTATTACGATTATTCTATGAGTCAAGGAAGGATTTAACGGGATTTTTGGATGCACGATTATTGAGGAAGTTGACTATTGGTTGTTAATTAATGGGACCTAAAATATCTAGTTTGGACCACAGGATGAGTGACAAGCGTTACTCACCCCATGGGTCCATATCCCCACATTCATCCATCTTCTTCCTCTCTTTGTTAAACATACCAGAAACCCACCCCATCCCATTTCTTCATTTTCTTCATCATCTGCTTTTAGTTGAGGGAAACAAAGAGTGAGTGAGAGGCTAAAAGAGACGATGGTGGGAGGTGGAGCCACAGTGGCTAGCTGGAAACACAAAAAGAAAGGTAAACCTGTGAGCTTGAAATGGTGTTTTCTGTTTGGAGTTTTAGAAATGTGAACTGAGGCCAGGGTTGTGTTCCTTGAGCTCGTGCTAGTCTGCAGGGATGAAAAAGGGAAGAAATGGATGCAAGATGGAGCTCTGGAGGGAGCTCAAAGCTCAGTCGTGGGTGTCGAGCTTGGCTGGAGGTTTTCCAGGTATGTTCTTCTTATTTCGAGGCAATAGATCGATTTTTGGGTAGGATAGGAGTCTAATGGTGAAAGAATGGTGGAAAAAGGATTAGAAATGGTGAAGTTAGAGTAGGGTCTGGTATCCGGGTCGAATGACCAGTTATAGGGTCGCGGGTCGACCTGGCAGGAAGAAGACGACAATGACATGGTAGGTGACATCATCATGTTAGGCCACATGGCCAAGGCTGGTTGGACTAGCATGACGAGGTTTGACATATGACTAGTTGGACTAGCGGGATCAGGTTTGGTCTTTACTATTTTTGATGTGTTCAATGTTTTCAAATGGCTTAGAGCCGAGGATTTTTCAGGGAAATGTGGACCAAGGGCTTTTATGTGTTTTATGTGATTTAAGTTGGACACAGGGTTTTAATGATTTGCTATTTTCTTTAAAGCAAGATATATTTGGTTATGCATGCATGGTTTTATCAAACGGAGGGTTAAAGATATATTTTCGGAAAAATGGTTTTCTAAACCTTTATTTTTATCCACTTACAATTTTCATGGTTTTGGTACCCTCTAGGTTGGTTGCGGGCATGAACTATAATGGGGCTGAGCCATCACGTGGGTTGGCGTACTCTGATTATCTTGATAAGATGAGGTAGGTATCCCTTGTATGGCAAGAAATATGTGTTTATCTCGAGTTGAGGGTGTTTGAGACATTTTGCTTTGTTGGTGTTAGACATGAGCAGATCCTCTCTCGATAATTGAGGGGAATTACGGGGAACGTTCTGTCAATTTGATATTAGAGCACTGGGTTGCTTTCTGTGGTATCGAGGAAATTACGTAACGAGGTGTTAGTAGCTATCAGAGGTGACATGGCAGGGGGTGACGTTAGCAGGTGACGTTATGATGACGTCAGTACACTGCCATTTTTGCCCTTAGACTGTCGTCTAATTATAAAAAAAAATGTTGTCTATGTGAGTGTCATCTATTTAAATAATATCAAACGACACTTATTAACTGTCGTCTAAAGTACCATCAGACAACAGTTTTTTCAAAAAAATCGTCGTCGGTTGAAAAAAAAAACTCAACCCAGAAAAACTGTCATCTATTAAGGCATCAGACAACGGTTTTTCAATAAAACCGTCGTCTGATGCACCATTGGACAACACTTTTTCAACAAAAGCGTCATCTATGTTAATATAGACAACATTTTTTTTAATGAGATGTTGTGTGATATACTTTTAGACGACGATTTTTTATAATTAAGACAACGATAATTCACTGTTGTATGAAGATTTTTAATTTTATTAGAAAATGATATTCGTGTGTCAATTTCTCAGGCATCTGTCATTGATTCACATGTAAATCTTTTTCAATCTATAAATTGATAAATTGATAAATATTTGTATGAAGCAAATCCATCAAACATAATTCTTGCATTAAATCAACTAAAAGCCAAAATGATGTTTAAATCTATTAGAAGACAATCATACTCTATCTCAATATCCCAGGTAATCTCAACGGTTAACTTCAACACCTTTTGATGTCCTTGCTCTTCTTGTTCTTGTCGTCCTTATCATGCATCTTGCGCTCTCCCTCTTCTTTTCGTTCTATACCAAAAAATATGCCATTAAAAAACACCCTAGATTTAACTGAATTTACTATTAATGTGTGATTTACATTCCAAAGAAACATCTAAAAAGAAAACATCTTGTCCAACCTTACAAATTTAGCTAAACAATGTTGATGTGTTTTTATGATTATTTTGATACCAGCAGGTGCGAAAAATTTCAAGTGTATGTATTCCAACTCAAGCAAACATGGTATGATATATTGCGTACTCAAATAGATAAGCCCATATTCTGTCCTGTCCAACCTATATGCATTCGGCCATCTTTAAGCACAGTTCACTTGATTAATCCATTGAATAAAATTTAGCTGATCTAATCAATGGAGGGTAACAGCTAAAGACATTCAACTCCCATAAAATAGGCCAATCATAGGATTTTTCTGAGAACTAGCTTAAGCACCTTTCTATGTGTGATAACTAGAAAAGGCCAATCTTGTGTTGCTAAGAACATTGCTAGGCTTATTGATTCAATGGATATAGCCTGTTGTTTAACATAAAATTCAGCCTCATAACCATGTGGCAAGATATTTTGGAAAGAAAATTGACCATGATTAATTGGTGCAACTCCAATTAGGACTAGTTTATGTATGTCCACGTTTACGTGTGTGCGTGTAAGTTAAGGAAAGACACGAAGATACACACATTTGCCACAAGGTCAGCACCAATCTGCTCATCCGTATCTTCCATAGAATTTTGTATGACATGAATGAATTCAGACAGACGTAAATATGTAGCACCACCACCAGGCACCACCCATTCCTCCATAGCAGCAAATGTAGCATTCTTTGCGTCCTCAATTCTAAGCTTGTGATCTTCAAGTTCCACCTCAGTATGTGCTCCTACCTGGGGCACATGTATATCAGTTAATAATAAAGTAAAGATAACAAAAGAAACAAAACTTGAGAAAAAGAACATTAATGGAAAGGAAACCGATGAAAATTCACCAAATTAACAACACAAAACAACCGAAGTAAATACACTTAAAACTAAAAACTTATGGGTCCTTGAAACAACCCTTCAGCCATTTTTCCCTCTTGGAGCTTCTTACATCTTCCTTTTGATTTTACAAAAAAACCTCTGCAACATCAACAAGAGTCTGCAAGAAACAAAAGCAGAGAGTACCTATATTGCATAAGATTCAGCCGAAACACCCAAAAAAACTCTATCAAAATTGCCCAATATGATTTTAATGCCCAAAACTCTATCAAAGTTTCTGGTTCTGCCACTTAACTTTCTAGCATAATTTCCCTGCAGCTGTAAATAGATTTGAATTTAAGTTACAAATCTACTGGGTTTCTGAATTAGATTCTATGTAAACCACAACCCTATATAGATAATGGTTGGAGCGAAATGTTACAACATAATTCGATTTATACTATTATTCTTACGAGCTCATGAGTCTGAACCATGTACCTTCTGAAGAACGTGAAGCTTCTCCCATTTACCTTGCAGCAGAGCATAGATGTAAACTTCATTGTTGTTGGGACAAAATGCTAGCACTACCAAAATATAGTTATGATCAAATTACAACACGGAAAACTCAAAATACTTATATATTGTCCGATAATTCAAAACCAAACATTAATCACAACTGAAAACTGCTCTCACAACCATCATAGTCTGATACGACATCAAAATTTTCCACTTCTCAGAGTCCAGAAATTACAATAATACACATTGATAACCAGTCTTGTAAAACTTCACAATTTTCAGCAACAAGCAATAATACTTATATATTGTCCGATAATTCAAAACCAAACATTAATCACAGCTGAAAACTGTTCTCAACCATCATGGCATCACATCTATGTGAAATATGTTTTCAAAAGCACCAGAAAATGCAAAGTCAAATAATTTCCCCAAGCAGTACAGCTCTGTGAACTAAGTTTTCAAAAGCAAGCAGTCTAGCCCTTGCTAGTGGAGCAACCATTGTTGGGTTCTATCTAATCAATGAACTCCAAGAGAAATTTAAAATCAAACTTAGATTTTATTTCTCTCTGCATATAGAAGAATCAAAGAGAAACACATGAAAACCCAAAACAATCATTGACACAATAAAACCATGTACAGAATAAGAGATCATAGATTAAATCAACAGCAGCAAATACCAGATCAAGCAAAAGAGATTTTGATACAAAGATCATTATAACATTGGAATTTAACACCTAAAGTAGAGTATTTAGAAAATGAAAATCATGGCATCACATGTATGTGAAATAAGTTTTCAAAAGCACGAAAATCCAGAAAATACAAAGTCAAATAATTTCCCCAAGCAGTACAGCTCTATGAACTAAGTTTTCAAAAGCAAGCAGTAGATCCCATGTGTTACCCAAAAATATGATAATCATAATCTTGTTAGTTCGCACATCGACAAATCTAAACAGCTCTCCCACTAGTACAAGATGATGGTAAGGAAAAATCGATAAGAGAACTCACACCCCCGACTTGTACAATTCATCAGCCTCGTGTGCGAAGTGACATCTGTCTCCAAAGGTGCAAGTCCCTTTGGTAAAATTATCACATAGCTTCGTCTTGTAGTTACTTCCAAGAGGGGTAGGGCTACCTGGGGCTCGTCCTTGAGCTTTTGGAGGGCCAGACATTGAAACAGTCACAATTAGTTCTCTCACCAAAACCCTAATAGAAGGAAATCGAAATCGAAAACAAACCAAAATAGTGAGCAAAGCAAAACCAACCTCTTTACTTGTCTTCTCGGCAGTCTTCAAGCTGAACTTGGTCATAACCATATCTAGTTGTTTGTGTTGTTAAAAATATTGATAATGGTTATATTCACATAAAAATAAAAATAAAACGAAACTTTATATTCACAATAAAATACACAGGAAATCAAAGTTAGAAATACTTTATAGGTGATCGAGTCTAGAACTTGGTTCTATTTCCTTAAAACAAAATTGCCTCATCACTGGTGCTTAAGGATTTTACTTGACAAACGTCTCCCAAAATACAACGATCGGCTTTTTATGGAAGCAGCACTTCAATCCACAAGAATAACGAACTCAAATTGTGTTTAAACTCTCTTTTGAAATTTCTAAAACTATATATTTTTCTAGACCTAATATTCAATCTCCACAAATGTATTGAATGATTGAATATTTGTTTTTTTAATGAATGAATGAATTGTGGACAACTTTATTTATAGATGTATTAAAATCTCTTCCTAAGACACACATCTCTTAATAAGAGATACATCTATTAAAGAAAATATATATCTTTTAATAAGGAACACATCTTTTTATAAGAGACATATCTATTAATAAAAAACACATATTTTAATAAAAGACACATCATTTTAATAAGGGACATTGTATGCAGTTATTTTCTTTTTAAATTTTCATTCACATCATTAGAATTTAAATATAAATATTTAATTTTCTAACAATTCCCCACATGAATGGAAATTAGGTTGATAATACAAATGTACAATAATGCAGACGCTTGAGAGAGTTTAGTCGAAAATGTACCACGTCGGGATAGGTAGCTTTTGGCCTTGAACCTTCCGTAGTAAAATAAGATCGGATTTACTAGTTAACCAGTGAACATGATGTCTTGAACTGCACAACCGTTTATGTAAACCAAGACAATCTTACTCACATAATACCCTTTCTAACACGTTTGGTTCTTTGTTGTGTCCTTCCAGCCATGGACACTCCTAGTATTCATCAATGTTTTAGAGAATTCAGCCTTAAAATTTTCATAGAAACGGCCTCATTTTGCACTGATATAGGTGTATTCCTATTAAGAGTATGCTACTATACCCTACTTAGATTTCTAAGTCATAGGAATCATTAAAAACTGAGCTTACCCTCACACTATGCAGGCAGCATTGTCTCATCATAGGAATAGGCAAAGGGAATATCCCCATAATGCTCATGTTTCAGTTATACATAATTTAGTTGTCCTTTTTGAACCTAGATCTTGGGATCTCCAGTCAACTAGGTTGGGTGTCCATCATGCAAACTATTAAGAAATAGGCTTTAGCCCCATTCCCTTCGATGATTTATAAACTTGCTCTCTTGTCAAAACTTTTGTAAACGGATCCGCCAAATTTTCATTTGACTTTATATAATCAATGGTAATAATACCCCACTTGAGAGCAGTTATCTAATGGTATTATGTCTTCGACGTATGTGTCGAGACTTACCATTATACATAATATTCTGTGCCCTTCCAATAGCCGATTGACTATCACAATGTACACATAAAGCAGACACAGACTTTGGCCAATTTGGAATATCTTCTAGGAAATTACGAAGCTACTCGGCTTCTTCTGCAGCTTTATCTAAAGCGATAAATTCATATTCCATAGTGGATCTGGCTATGCATGTTTGCTTAGTCGATTTCCAAGAGACCAATGCACCACCTAATGTAAAGACATATCCACTTGTGGAGTTTGAGTCTTTCTCATTTGATATCCAGTTCACATTTGTATAGCCTTCTAAAACAGATGGATATCTTGTGTAGTGCAATCCATAATTCTTGGTATAGTTTAAATACCTAAGAACTCTGACTATAACTTTTCAATGATCTCTTCCAGGATTACTTGTAAATCTACTCAACTTATTAACTGAGTAAGCTAAGTCAGGGCGTGTGCAGTTCATGACATACATCAAACTGTCAATTATACGTGCATATTCAACTTGTGATATGCCTTGACCAGTATTTTTAGTTAAATAAAGGTTATTTTCATATGGCGTTTTTATTGGATTATTATCATACTTTCCAAACTTGGAAAGTATTTTCTCAATGTAATGACATTGAGACAATATTAATCCAACAAGAGTTCTAGAAATCTTAATTCCTAAAATAACATCTGCAACTCTCATATCTTTCATATCAAACTTACTAGTCAACATTTTCTTGGTAGATTTAATCATATCATTATTACTACCAATAATGAGCATGTCGTCTACATAAAGACATACAATGACATAACCATTTGACGTGACTTTTGTGTAGACACATTTATCACACTCATTAATCTTGAATCCATTTGACATCATTGCATTGTCAAATTTTATATGTCATTGCTTTGGTGTTTGCTTGAAGCCGTACAAAGACTTAACAAGCCTACATACTTTCTTCTCTTGTCCAGGAACAATGAATCCTTCTGGTTGTTCCATATAAATCTCCTCTTCTAAATCACCGTTTAGAAATGCCGTTTTAACATCCATTTGATGTATTTCAAGATTATGTAAAGCAGTTATTGCAATTAACATTCTAATAGATGTTATTCTCGTAACTAGTGAGTAAGTATCAAAATAGTCTAAGCCTTCCTTTTGCTTATAACCTTTGATAACAAGTCTCGCCTTATACTTATCTATGGATCCATCGGCTTGCACCTTCCTTTTAAAAATCCATTTATAACCCAAAGGTTTATTCCCATGAGGAAGATTCATTAACTCCCATGTATGGTTTAGTAGAATGGAATCCGCTTCAGCATTAATAGCCTCTTTCCAAAAAGGAGCTGAAGGGGAAGACAATGCTTCTTTGTAGGTTTGAGGTTCATTTTCCAACAAATATGTTAGAAAATCGGGACCAAACGACTTAGACATTTTTGCCCTTTTACTTCGTCTAGGTTCAGCCTCATTTTCAAGTCCTTCAGATCCTTGATCTGATTGATCTTGATGATTTTCAAGATTACTGCTATCATAAGTTCTTTTATGAGAACTTTCTTCTTGTGCATCTTTCCAAGGAAACACCTTCTAAAAAAATGTTGCATTCCTTGATTTAATAATTGTATTCACATGTACATCACTGTTATCTGACTTATATACAAGGAATCGATATGCACTACTATTAGAAGCATAACCAATGAATACACAATCAATGGTTTTCGACCCTATTTTAACCTTTATAGGATCTGGCATCTCTACCTTAACAAGACACCCCAAACTTTGAGATATTTGTAAGAAGGCCTTTGACCTTTCCATAACCCATAAGGTGTCTTTTCTAACTTCTTATGAAGTAATTTATTGAGAATATAATTTGCAGAACGCAAAGCTTCTCCCCACAAATTCTGGGTAGCTTCAGAACTTATCAACATAACATTCATCATTTCTTTCAATGTTCGGTTTTTGCGTTCAACAATACCATTTTGTTGAGGTGAATAATGACACGACCCACCCCAAATCCCCCGGGATTAAGGGCTAAGTCATGCTCCCGTCTAACTTACAAGTGACACGAAGGCTAAACAGACATCCAACCTCCATGTAACACATAAGTCAGACAAGGGATTCCCAAACGAACTGTCCAAAACTTCCGAACTTCCCAGAGTGCGCAGAATCTACTGTGGATCGCGTGTGTGATGTCTCCGTCCCTCTCTACCAACAGAGCGCACTGCAACAACCTGGAAGGTATCGAAAACATAAAAGACTGTGAGTGGACAAAAATAAAGGATAAGTATAGAAAACAGTTTTTCAGAAAGACATTTTATACCCTCCATTTAAAAACCAATTCATGCATATCAAAACTCATGTCATAAAACCATTCCATATTCAAGTTATTCAAAACCGTTTAAAAAAACCGAACTCATTTCCTTTTCTCAAATCCCGAACCTCGGCCCAAAATCATAAATCCTCATCAAATTACGGGAACTCAGCCCAAAACTCATTAAATCCAAATCATCTGGGCCATTACCCAAAAAATCTGAAAACCAGTGAAAAACATCAATCAATCAAGTTGCTGGATCTCAAGTGCGCCCGAGTCTTTAAACTCAAAACACATGCGCATAATCAGGCCTTCCCGGGATATCAACGAGTCATTAAACTCAAAACACAATCAACAGGCCTCAGGGGATACCATAACCGAGTCTTTAAACTCAAAACATATTAATTCAGGGCCCTCCCCCGTCAATCAACTGAGTCTTTAAACTCAAAACCAGATCCAGCCATTTTCCGGGTCTTTAAACCCAAAACCATTTTTCAACGGGTCTTTAAACCCAAAACCATTTTTCAACGGGTCTTTAAACCCAAAACCAAGTGAAAATCATAGAAAATCCATATCCGAATTCGCAATAATGATTCCGTAAGCTAGCATCCGGAACCATCATCCCGAACCCAAATCCAGAATTTCATTTTCAAGTTCCAAAACTAAATTCGAATCACTTTTCTGAAATTCAAGTCCAAAACCGAAATCACTTTTCCGAAATCACTTTTATGAACAGGGCTTCAAGCCCGAAATCACTTTTCCAAAATCCATCGTAAATCATTGAAATCAAATCATATTTCAAATCCCAAAATCAAATCATCAAAACCATTGGCCAAATCACAGCATAAATCGTAAGCTCGTACAACGTGCAAATACGGTGCATACCAATCGTATCGGAACATATCTCAAGTACATGCACCAATCACCACCAACCAGAACCATGGTGCATGACAGGACTCGTCCCAATCCCCCCCCCCCCCCCCCCCCCCCCCCCCCCCCCCCGCGGGATTAATGAGGGACGACCCTGCTCCCGTCTGACACAAAGTATGTGATATCTCGGTCTCTGCTACAGTCCACATCCACTATCAACCTGAAGGGGAGTCAAAACATTAAAAGCTGTAAGTGGACAAAACAAGCATTTATAAAAACATTTCATAAGAAGACATTTGTACCCTTCACTAAAAAGCATGCATGCATTCGAAAACCATTTAACCAAATGAAACCATATGTGGGAACTAAGCCCAAAACCATAATAGAAAGAATCGTAAAGATTCAACCATACGGGCCACTGCCCAAAACCATACGGGACTCAGCCCAAACCATAAAGAAACCAAGTGCACGGGCCATCGCCCAAATCCTGTGCACATCACATATCATATCTCATAATCATATATCATATATACATATAATTCACACAACCAATCCTGTCACGGTTTCCAAGCTACGCGCGTGCTACCCGGGTCTCAATCCGAGTCTTCTCAAAGTCAAGGTCAATGTCCGCAGACCATTGACCCTACCCGAGGTTATAGTAACTATAGCCTTCCTGAGAGTAAGGAACCCAACTGGGGGGTGACTCCACTCAGTCGGTGCTCTGTGACTACTCTTGGGTCCACCCAGGCCAACGACCCTCCCCGTAGGAGATAATAGAAGTAAAGGAAGGTATATGAACATATATATACATAACATAAACATTCTTGCCCGGTTCCCCTGAACCGTCATGATCCATAATATCCATGCCATTCATATATATATATATATATATATAGAAAACATCCTCCACACGCCCGGTTCCCATAAACCGTCATGTACCACAATAACCTTTCCAAGGTTCATGCCGGTTCCCATAAACTGTCATGAACTTGGAAATCCAACTAGGGTCCCTGACCCGAAATCATCAATGTAAAACAACTAGGTCTCGTGCCCAAACATATGACATCAGTTGGGCACCGTGCCCGATATCTAAAGGTCAGTCACGACTTCGATCGTAGTGATTCGTGCAACCATCCATCCAGGACCGCCCTCAATCCTAGTATGTCGCCGTGAACGAATCAACCGACGTGACCACCACAAGATCATGGTGCACTTATCACCGATCGCTATCCTGAACCGTCAGCACTCCGAAGTCGAGCCTCCCCAGGCTACCCGATAAATAATCGTGCATCGTGACCTCTCCTCCCAATCCGGAGGCGAGCGTCGTATCGTCGATCGCCTTGCACATAGCACCCGCCGCGACCACGATTTAGACCCGTAGGTCATCCATAGCGTCATATGCCTGAGACCAAACCAAATGGGTCTCATACCCGAGTTTATCTTTTTGGAAATCCAAAACCATTTCATTTAAATCATTAAAGAAATACAGACCCGTATAAGCACCGTAAAAGGCCGAACCCTTGAAATACGTGCTTATACGTAACCACATACAAATGCACCCATGGCATTACCAAACATGTATTAAAACATATAATAAACATTTATGCATGCACCAATTTAGAAAACAAGGTCCACTCATAGACCGTCTGAGCTGCAGCCTCGATTTGCAGGCCATACGGCTCTCCCGAGCCAATCCGACCTCTCCGGGTCATCCTAACCTGTCCAAATCATATCCAAAGGTTACTACTAACCTATACAAGTCCATATTAAGAATCCTAAACTTTTCCAGAAAAGTCAACGTGTCCCGAGGTGAAAAACCTCAATTTGACCACCCTAACGATCTCCGATCGACCCAAAACCACCGCCATTGGATCTGGATCGTCGAAACCTTTAAAATGACACTGAGCCACTCAAAACACTATTTACACGCGCCCCCACGCACTGGTCAACACAAAAGTCAACGCTGACGTCATCACTGACAGCCTCTGACAGTGACACGTGTCACACTCCCATTGGCCCTCTGTTCGACATGTCAGCTGACATTGTCAAACCTGACAATGCTGACATCATCCTGACATGATGACATCATCAGTCATCCCTGTCCTCAGTCCAGGTCGATCCGAAGCCTACAACCGGGTCACCGTGACCCGCGGCTTGACTCGGTCAGTTCTCCGCCGTCCAGCCACCAAAACTCCTCCCGTTTGTCCCATTTTAACCGTCTCATCCTCCCCAACAGATCCCTTAACCCAGAAATTAAAAACAGGGGCTAGAATTTACCTGTTGGACAATGAACCGTAAGCTCGACTTTCCTCCATCAATATCTCTCGTTCCTGGCCACCATTCTTCTCGAATCCAAGCTCTATGCACTCGTCTCACTCCCTAGGACGAGCTGGAATCGATCAACCCGTTCAACACCCATCAAAACTCCATCCACCATTTTTGACCCATAACCAAGCTCACGGGTTTCCCTCCGCCGTGTCCACCGCCGTCGTCCTCATTCCCTTAGTCTTTCCTCACTTCCTCACACTCACTCATGGGCTCACAAGAGGAAGGGTGGTGGGGTGTGGTTTGTGTGTTTGAAGAAAAATGAAGAAATGGTGATAATGGATGGTTTCGGGTTTGTGAGGGAATGAAGAAGAAGATTAATATCTGATAGGAGGGAAAAGGAATTGGACGGTGGGGATTCATTTGTGTGATAGAATGGAAGGCCAAGATTGAGAGAGAGATGGGTGAGGATATTATAAAATAATCAAAACCCATTATTTTAATGTTAATCCCACCAATCAAGAATTAGATCCACTTTTTGGGGTTTTAGCCAATGGGATGAGTGACAAGTGTCACTCATCCATAGGTCTACTTAAAATATCTTGGCCAATCAGATTATGCCAAATCACCACCGTCTCGAAGTATGTGCATAGTGAAATCGAACTTCTGAGACCTATAACTTCCCCGTTCGAAGTTCGATTTCAGCGTGCCGCCTGTCTATGGAATCGTATCGTCCTGATCTACGTAACGGTCCTCAGCCTTCGGCCATCGAAACTCCCAGTCAAAAAGTCAACATTTGCCCCTTTTTAACCATAATTACCAAAAATGCCCCTAAACTTGCGAACGTCATAACTTCCTCCTCGAACGTCGGAATGAACGTTCCACCTGTCTATGAACTCGTGACGTCCTAAACTACGTCACGGTCATCGGTCAAAGTCCATTTGACCGCCCGAATGAAAAGTCAATATTTTGCCACGACTAGGGGCAAAACGGACATTTTGCATCGTTCGTCCGATTTCGCCTAACTAATCACTGATTAACCTCAATAATCGTGATTAGTCACTAATCTAATCTAGCAAATTGGGACGGGTCATTACAGTGCATACCACCAAACACACGCAGAGACAAGCCTACAAACTTTAAATAACAAAGATATTTTAGAATACCTCAAATACAGCTCGTAGAGTATATCTTCACGTACTTTCAACGTCATCCTACGGTACGTCCACTAATCAACCACATCGGTATCAACCATGCTCTAACGACACCCAAAGTACAACCAACAACATCATAGTGTACCTGTCACCCTCACAGTGAAATCTCCAGGGCATACAAACTTCCTCGTAACTATACTGATTACTACTTGTCGACAGGCCAAACACGCTTCACTTTTGCAGTCCGTTGGTTCAATCCTACCACTAAGCTAAACTACATGGCTTCCGGGAAAGTCCAACTCAAGTCCCTTCCGAGTCTTTCGGTCTCCTGGGTCTCCCGACCAATATGAACTCCAATCACATCTCCACTACGAATACAAGGCAGACCCAGTACCAGATCTAAGTCCAATATCCCTACGTATGCGAGATGGACCACACGCGTCCTGCACAACTCCAAGATGGTCGAGATATTCAACATATGTCTCACATACAATCCTCATGATCCACAACAACTCAAGCCTGAGCCAGAAATGACCCAATCCTGATCCACTCACTCCTAAGTGGATCCCACTTCTCGTCCATACGACTCTTACCATCAGACCATCACATCGAATTAAATAAATCCAGAATACCACACGTCTAGATTGTGGTTCTCTTTAATAACCGCATTATGATCAGTTAAAGTCACTCCTTCAAAGGAACACACAATGGTTCTTAACCATTTCATCACAAGTCCTTCTACCTTAATCCATCTCAACACCATCCCCTGACACTCGCCACATAGGCCACTCCTGGCGTCACCAAGTACTCTTTCTACTCCTGAACACATCAACCCGTGTCCACGACCAAGGGGGGTCACAATTATTGAAGTTCCTTCAATGAATCCCCAAATCGACTCCAAAGTATCCATCTCTCATACTCGACATCTAACACCAACTCGGAATCAACACACATCTCATCGTCTAAACTACAACATCTCCTGACTCTGAGATTCCAACCATGTTGGAAGTATATCCACCTTTTCCAACCATGAAACTCTATCCGCAACACGAATACCACCATTAGACCAACCGTCTAAACGTCAACTCTGCTACACTTAGGCGATCCACAACTCCTACGGATCACAACCACGTGTCCGTAACCAAACCAACTCACCGACCAACTCGCCTGTCGGTTAACACTGTTTATGCACATCCAAAAGGATGTCAGTCATCACGTATCCCGATTCTCGCGTATCAACCTTCCGAGGTTCCATTCCGGGTCGCCAACTTTCAGGATCACAAATAACAATCACTCACCTCGGACTCCTCAGTCACTATCCACGAGGTCGTCCATCATTAAGCTCAGGGAATCACTGAGTGGTGGCCTCGACATCACCCAAATGCCAACCTCGGCATGTGCCAACACAGTCCAACACACTCGACATCTCCAACATAACAAGATGAGTCCACAAAAACCAACCTCACTCATGGTCAACCGGACCATACCAACCTAGCCCGCTCCAACACGAAGCATAGGCCCACCGCGCTTTCGCTGCACTACTTTGATCAACTAACGGCATCCTGACCGTTCGTCCCGAAACATGACTTGCCAATGGTCATCATATCTCCCAGCTCGGTTAGTGGTTCCTACCAGACACCGGCACCACACGCCTGGTCACAGCCTTAACTCGCGATGTGCCCATCGCACCATTACACGCATCCCCGCTCGTGGCACATCATCTCCAATCTAGGGTCCACAACATACTAATCCCGAATTCCCGCTAGTACCGAGCCAAAACCCTCAATCTACTCTTCGGTCGGGGAAATAGACCTTCCTTAGATTCCATAACTTGAAGCAACTCAATGCTCAACCAAATGCCACAATCGCACTAGACTCATCCAGAGTCATCCACCCAACTATCCAAAACCTCGGTTGCACCCAACAACACCATTACCAATCTGGCCGTAAATCGGCCCAAGCCATAACCACCAGCTAACCACATACCCCAACTCAGGTTTCCAGACTAAGCACTTACTCTGGGGTTTCTCACTACGGTACTCACAAGGATAAGCCAGCCTTCACAACAGGGTTCCTCAAATCCTCACTCGGGTTATCAAAACCCATGGCATCCACTAGCTCACAACAACCTCCACTCGGGTCTTCACACCTTACTAAGACCATCCCTTATCGTAAAGTCTACACACCAACGTCAGCCAGTAACTAACGCTAGGGGGGAAATTCCTCAAATCCTCAAAGTAGTTTCCTATACCCCGTCACTCGAGGCATCCAGCTACTCGTAGCCGCACAAATCCAATCTCAACCAAACTGACCAAAAGGTCACCAATCCATACTATCATCATCCGGCCTAACAAGCCATTGTCAACTGGCCTCAATCGGCCCACGAGTACCATCGTGCTCAACATGCTACTATCGGGCCTCACCAGCCAACTAGCCTACTCGTAATCGTAGCTCACTGGCTATCATCCACGGTAACCACGCTAGCATACATCCGACCCTATGGTCCAACCATCGAGCATATCCAGTGCCAAACACGCTAACTACTCTGGCCCTAAGCCAACATATGCTGACAGGACTAGTCCCGATCCCCCAGGGATCACCCGGGACTTGCCCTGCTCCCGTCTAACACCCGGCCTCAAAATACCAAAAATACCCTTAAGGGAAAACAAATGCATAAATATCCAAATTTAAGTCACACACATTAAGACATACATATTATCTGAATACAAATAGTGTCAGACAAGGGATAGTTTCCAAATACAGGTTATTGAGCACGACTCTAGACATTCTACGTGCCAACCTACCCAGCAGTAGGGTTCAGGTGCGCAACATAAACCTATGCCTCTTCCTCGGATCCTCTTCCTCGGGATCCTCCTCTTCTTCTTCCTCAGTAGCACGACCTGGAGGGTTAGTAAAACAACAAGGGTGAGTGGGCCGAAACTCAAGTTTATAAAATAGTTCATCGTATTGAAAACATATAGTTTTCCCCCTCCGTTTTCCGAAAAGCATGCATCAGTATCAAAAGCCATAATATCATATAAACGTAAGCAGAACAATATCAACATAACATAACCTCAGTCACTGCACTATACATCCCAACCCTGACATCCCAGATGTCTGACGTCCCAAACGCCCAATAAGGTCACAGTCCCAAGGCTACGCGTGCCACCCGGGGTCTCAATCCCGAGTCCAAATCCCGAACCCAGTCCGGGTATGGCATCCTAGATGCCTGATGTCCCAGACGTCCAATAATAGCAATCCTGCTCCTGAGCCACTCTACGGTCCGGTCCCTCCGTAGAATGACCCCTCGCAGGCAATGCGCCATGACCACTCCGGGGTACCTACATCCGGAGGAGACAGTATCCTAGGGTAGATCTATACAGTGCATAACTAAAAATAATCATCGAAATCCATATACATATACATGACTTAAAATAGTGCATAACCAACCAGATGGGTCTCATGCCCAAACATCGTAATACGTCCCATAATCATAACTCAAGATAAACAGATACTTTTGCTTGAATTGCATATATATATATAGATATATATATATATATATATAAAGAAAGGAAAACAGTTATGCATGCCAAGGTTAGTGAAATCAAAGGCCCACTCATAGTACAATCCCGCTGCAAAATCGAGCGTGTAACCCTGTCCAAGTGCTAATGTACGATTCCTGTCATGTCCAAAGCATACGTAAGGGTCACTATAAGTCCCTAATAAACAACCAAGAAACCTTAGGCTGAAACTGGCCCGGGAAGGCCGTCCGAACACGCTTCCCAAGGCTTCAAACCCTAATTTGACCAACCTAACGATCTCTGATTGACATGAAACCACGGCCATTGGATTCGTATCGTCAAAACCTTGAAAATGGTATTGTCCCACAACAAATACTGTTCACACGCGCCCCCACGCGCCTGGTCAAAGGGCTGGTCAACTCTGCTACAGTAATGCTGACGTCAGCAGTGACAGTGTCAGAGAACACTTGTCATCTGCCCATTGGTCCATGGTCTGACTATTTTCTGACATGATGACATCATCATGACATCACTGCTGACGTCAGCATGATGATGTCATCGCTACAGTACCGGGTCAACCCGATCTGCACAAACCGGGTCGTCGTGGACCCACGGCTTAACCCGACCACCATTTGCGATGAGGTTTGGTGCTACATAATCGTTACAACCTCCTCCACAGTTCTGTGGACTCAAAATCAAGCTTTGAGATGAAGAGGCTACCTGAAAAACACAGGGAAAACCGGCTGTAACTCTAGTTGTCTTCTCCGGCGAGTCGACCTGGTTCTGGCCTCGAGAACTGGTCCAAACTGGTCGTCTAGGTCCCTAAGATATGTCTCAGAGGTAAACAAAGAAATCTAACGTCAAAACTAGCCATTTTGAAATAGGGAAGGAAATCGGGCCTAACCGGGTTTCTGAACTTACCGCCGTCGTGTCGCCGCCGTACGACGTCCAGTCCACTTCTCAGTCCTCCTGCCGTCCTAGTCTACCTATCCCTACGTTTGTTCAAGCCCTGGTGAGAAGGTTTGGACGGTTGGACTATGTTGGGTTGGTTTTTTCCTTCTCGAGTCTGGGGGAATTTTGGGTTGTTCAAACAGGGCTGTGGTGGTGGTGGCCATGTCTGGTGAAGGTGGTGGGTGGTGGTTATCGTCTGGAGGTTGCCTGGGTGGGGAGTTAGGCTGAGGGGTGATCGTGTTTGTGTAGGGTAGGGAGGTATTTTCACGGTTTGACAAGAGAAAATGAAAGTGAGAATGAGATTCTGATGGGTTAAAAAGAAAAGGAAGATGAGATCAAGGGTCCAGATTAAATCTGGAGTTTAGGATGGATGGTGAGGATTTTAGGAGGATAAATAATTATTAAATAAATGGCCAACCAAGATCCAGGTTTTAGGGAATGTAGGGGATGAGTGACACTTGTCACTCATCCAAGGGTCCATAAGGATTTTCTATTTAAATCAGATTTTGATATTATAATATTATTTTAATTCAAACCTCGAGTCGTTCGGTTGGTCGAGTTTACTTCCGTGACCATAACTTTCTCGTCGTACGTCCGTTTTCGACGTGCCGTCTGCCTACGGACTCATGACGTCCTAAACTACGTCACGGGCATGGGTCAAAGTCCTAAATATTCCCCGGGGTAAAAATCAACTTTTCCCCCCCTTAGGGGCAAAATGGTCATTTTACAATAAAATAATTGACACGACCCATCCCAATCCCCCCCGGGATTACCATGGAATGTGACGTGCTCCCGTCTGACAACAGGCGTCAGACAAGGGATACCCGATAACCAATGCCCAAACGAGCTTCCAGAGTGCGTAAGGATCGATGGAGGAGGTGTGCAATGCTCAAGTCTCTGCTGCAGTCGTATCCGGAATCAACCTGAAGGGCATTAAAAACAAAAGCTGTGAGTGGACGAAAATAAACAAGTCTGTCAAAACATTTATAAGACATTTATGCCACTCAGTAAAATCATATGCATGCACCAAAAACCAATAATCCCATATTTATTTAGAAATAACCATTAGGGCCTTAGCCCGGAAACCAAAGCATAGTTTCAAATTCCAAAAGTCAATCAAGAGTTATTTCATCAATCCAGTAATATTCATTTATTACTTTTCCATCTCCAGCATCCCCGATGCCTAGCGTCCTAGACGCTTGACGTTCCAGACGTCATATCTCACGGTATTAAGCAACGCGTGCTGCCCGGGGTCTCACCGGGTCCATATCTCTGACATCCCCGATGTCTGACGTCCATGACGTCTAGCAATCCTGCTCCTGGATCACTATACGATCCGATAGCTCCGTACAATGAGCCCTCGCAGGCAATGCACCGTGACTTCTCCAGTGTCCCCGACACTTGGAGGAGACCAGGATATAAATATCCTCATATCGAGATGGTTTTATGGAACACATTCCATTATTCATTTCCAAAATATCACAAGGGCCCTGCCCCGAATTTCCATAAAACCGTCATAAGTCCAAATAGTTGAATCAAATCCGAAATAGTTTATTTAATTCCATTTTAGGGTCCCCGACCCGAAATCACATATACAAGTCAACTGGGCTCCTAGCCCGATTCATAAGTTAACTGGGCCCCTGGCCCGATTTCATAATTCAATTGGGCCCCTGGCCCGATTAACAAATTAACTGGGCTCCTGGCCCGATTTTACTTTATCAAATCCGTAACCGTTTCATGAAATCATATCCATCCATATTTATGGAAATCAGTGCAAATCCAGAAAACCTCGATTCACGTGCAAACACGTAAATCGCCTCGAAATGCGTGAAAACATATAAATTCACTGATATCCAAAATAAATCATATAATCCCAATTATAACAATCATGAAACAGTTATGCATGCATCGAATTTATAAAACTAATGTCCACTCACAGACCGTTTAACTGAGTGCCTCGATACGCGTGCCATAGGCCTTCCCGGGCCACACCACTATCACCGGGACTCCCAATCCTGTTCAAATCACATTAAAGGATCACTAACCTCATCATTAACATCCTATTCAAGTCCCGTAATTTTCCCGAATTTTTAAGTATTTTTAAACTCGATTTAAAACCTTCGGACATCCCGAACAATATTGAAACGGAATCCGATCGACACGAAACCAACGCTAAAATGTTCGTTACATTGTATAGGATAAAAGTCATGTTGACCTCACCTCAAGATTCGTGCCCACGCGCCGTCACGCGCCGCCGTTAGTGGCTGCGCGTGAAAGCCACGCGCCTGCTACAGTGACTGCACAGTGATCTCCTTCACCCGAATGACTGGTAAACGGGTTGAAAAACCCGCGATAAGACCCGGTCCAAATCCTAGCAATTCGACACCGATTCCATCAATTCAAAAGTCCATTAGCATCGAATTAGATTCAATTAGGGATCTGTGGACTAAATTACACACAATCATACCTCAAACCTTAAGATCAAGGATGATCACACGAAGAACAATCCGATCGCTATTCATCGTCCGAAATCCTCCCATGTCAATCAATTCTTTCAATTGATGCATCCATTAGCATTGTGAGGTCATAATGAACTCAATCCCCAGTCCAATTGCATCACTCCAAGCTTCAAATCCCACGACTCAAGCTCGAAATTTCTGAAGCTACAGTAGTTCTGTTCTTCCCCAAACGGGTCTCAATCCGCTTCGTTCCTTCGACGAAAATGATCGTGGCAATCCCAGAAGACTCAAACTAATCTCCAATTTGATCGTCAAGGCCCAAATCTTCCAATTCGATTTTCCCCCCGAATTTCAGAATTTTCGAAATTCCAGCCCCCAGCTCTCAATTAGTCCCCCGTGTTTTCCCAATTCATTCCAGTCTCAATTCTCGCCAATTTCGTTCACAACTTCAGTGGATAGAGAGAAGATTAAGGGTAGAAGAAAATTGAAGTTTGGTTGTTCACGGTTGAAGAAATCTAAAGAGATTAATGGAGGAAAATTCAGTTAATTAATCAAATAACACAATCATAATGTTCCCCCATGTTACAATTATACTAAACAATTCAGGGATCGATCGCACTAGCCATCCACCAAGCTCAATCATGGCTCCAACTCATGGCTGTTCAAAATCACAGTCCAAATTACCATTCTGCCCTTGTGCAGAAAATTACCAAAATGCCCCTCACGCATCCTGACCCGTAACTCGGTCATACAGACACCGATTGATGCGTGCCGCCTGTCTACGAACTCAGGGCATCGAGACCTTCCTAACGGTCCTCGGTCCTCATCCATCGGACCTCCCGATCAAAAAGTCAACATTTCCCCCTTATTACGTTTAAATTACGAAAACGCCCTTGGGCTTCCGTACATCATAACTTTCACCACGAACGTCGGAATCGAACGTGCCACCTGTCTATGAACTCGTGACGTCCCGAACTACGTCACGGTCATCGGTCAAAGTCCATTTGACCATCCGAATTAAAAGTCAACGTTTTGCCCACGTCCACGGGCAAAACGGTCATTTTGCACAATTCGTCCGAAATCGCCCAACTAATCCCAGATTAGTAAATCACAATTAAATATTATTAAATCCCGATATTCGGGACGGGTCGTTACAACCTTCCCTCCTTAAAGAATTTCGTCCTCGAAATTACCAACAACCTTATTCCACAACCACCTTGTGGAAAACATTTCGACCTCAAACCATGTGTACACTTGTACACCCACATACTGGGACAACACCAGCCTCGTCTGTACCCAGACATCTCATCACAGTCATACGTCACAATCAACAACATTCGACCACCTCGAGTGGACATAATCACCTGATTCGTGATAAAATCGCTTAACCATTTAGCTGACTCCTTCAGCTAGACGGTTCCCTTCTATTGCCAATATATCCTTACATTTGCTCCCATTGGGAGTCACCAAATCTCATTTGTCAGTCCATGCTGACACCATCAGTCAACAGTCATCACAAAACTTACCACCCTGGTAAGGCTCCAACCATCTGTCCGTCGATGACAACACCACGTACTACATCACTCTCGATGTAGCACAAGATCAACCACATGATCTCAATTCGCAGGGCAAGCCCAATCATGCGACACAAAATACTCTCAATGTCCATAATTGCCGACTCCCTCAGCGAACCAAAACGCTGGGAAATCACGGTGTGATCAAGTCACACCAGGCTACTCGTGGTTACTCAGACCACCAATTCACTCATCCTGAGTGTACGTATACCGTCAACTTACTCCATCAAGTGTTGTAACTGGAACACATTGAATACCAGCCCAGCAGTGATCACACATCTCAATACCAGGGTTCCACTAGCCAACCATGTCTAAGAGCACCTGCTCATACAATCACTTAACTCGACAAAATCACTCTGCTCGGCGCACAGTATCCAATGTCCAATCCACAATACAGCCAAACAAATGATATCAGAACCAAGCCGATTAACAACACGTTAGTTACACACCACTGGTACATCCCATGTACCGCCATTAGGCACCACTCAGCCTAACCAGTATCAATCCTCGTACAACGTACCCTGTACGCACCTCAATTCATCAATCCGCCTACAACCACCTAGGTCGTAGCCAAACACGTTCCAATAATGGAGTACATTTGCCCAAACCATCATGAGACAAAACGAGCTCCACCCGTCATCTAGTTCCAATCCCGAATCCGAATCCGCAATTTCGTAAGAAATCCCAAATCCGAACCCAGACATCATATTTTTAATCCATTTCCAAATCCGAATCCGAAATCATTACTCCGTAAGCTAGCATTGGAATAATCATTCCGTACCCAAATCCAGTAATCCATTTTTGAGCTTCGCAATCGAATCCTGAATCGTCACCCAGAAATTCGATTCCAAAACCCAAAATCTCATTTACGTCCACCAAGACGTAACAAAACCGAACCTATCGGTTGCCTGTCCGAAACACTCGATTGACTTCATAGGGAAGCCAATCCCAATATCCACACGTCAAAGGTTGACAAGATCCGACCACATCGGAAACCTACTCAACCAAGTCACGAACCATATGGACTCACTCCGAAAAGAAGTTCAGTCCCGTCATTTACGACTCACATATCAAGGTAAGAGTGATAAACTCTCCACCCATCTGGATCATCAAGATCACAATCCATATCCATCGCTACGTCACCCGACAAGTAACATCACGATCCTAGATCGTCACATCGACCAAGCCGACAACATCACCAATTAGATCCGCCTAGGATCCACATATGCCCACATGGCTAACAACCCATCTGAAAGCTGATCGTAGGGTCTTACACCCTCATTGAATCATTCGCCAAATTTCCCTTGGTGGAAAGATGACCTCGCATTTCACCACCATATCCAAGATCACACACAACTTCTTGTGTCCAATGACCCAAGGCCAAACATGGGTCCACCTACCAATACACGCTCAACGTACTGGTAGCAACAATCATCATCTGCCACGGCAGAAAATAAGAAGTCAACCCCAAAGACTTCAGGATACCAATCACCGATGCGGAAACGAGCACTCCTCTTGTTCCCCCAATCACAACTCTCCCCGGATCGGGAGTTCCAACCATGTTGGAAACAGACATGCTCCCAATGAGATGTCAAGTCCAACCACTGGACTGCCCACGTCCATACCTCACTTGGACCACCACGTGTCCAAAATCAATTCATTACTCGGACCTCACGTCCGCCAATAATCATGTACGCACACACCCCGATTCCGAACGGGATATCTCCAATTTTGCCTGAATGTGCATACCATACTGCCTCCGTCTCACATCTCAACCTAAACAGGTTCAATCCTCGGTTCCAAGTGATTCACAATCACAAAATCCAGCAACAATACCACGAATGGTTTCCCCGACTTTTCCAATTTTTCCATAATTTCCTTGTACTTCCAGGGAATATAAGCAGTACACAATCTTACCAATCTCGGAGTTGACAACAACTCCCCAAGTCCACTGATTCTCATGACGTAGGGAACATCGTCCCTAGATTCCCAAAGTTTCAATCATACCATTTGATCCATTCATCACTTGTCATCATATATCTATTAGGACTTATCCCAACACGACACAACTTCCTCTGGAACCCATCCAGTCCAAGACTCAACCACCACTGAGTCGCAGATACCAATCATCTGTTCATCATGACAGAGTCACACCCCAACTGGTGGCTCATCGTCATCCCAATTACTGTCACCAGCACCAGCGCTACCATCAACACTAGTATCAGCACACAGGCATCCATACTAGTATTGGCATAAAGGTATCACCATACCAACATACATACATAGCACACGAACACCCATGCTAGCACACGAACATCCATGCTAGCACACGAACATCCATGCTAGCACACGAACATCCATGCTAGCACACAGTGTGCAAAGTTGTTACCCTGGATCTCCGTTCATTACGAACGACGATCCCGTAACAGCACTCATACCCCACGACTATGGGTTCCTCCAATTTGACCACTGGCACATCAGGATAATGGACGTTCCCTGAACACCCCCTGATCCCCAAGTGTGGAAGCCACACTAAATACCCTCGATAGCCAGTCATCTCGACACAACTGTCGACCAACAGTCATCGTTGTCAAGATCCGTATCCACACATCACACTAATATTCGATCGAACACGGGAATTCATATTTCCTCATAACCGCATCCGTGGATCGAAACCCATAATCCTGACTAGACTCAATAGAGTCATCCACGACCTTAGCCGCACGTCGCAGCACAAGTTCTCACATAAGGTTCACCTTTCGGTCCATCAATTATAATTTAGGGTTCCAAAATCACACCCTAGGGTTCCACCGAACCCAACTACCCTCTGCAGTAAAATCCACAACCTGACCGACCCCGCGGTCCTGACATCGTATAGACGTCCAATCCAATCCAATCATCAACTCAACGTGGGTTCCATCGTGGATTCCACCACGAAGGTCATCGGCTAACTCCGATGCACCAACACCCCGTATACTAGCCAACGTTACTAGGGTCCAAAACTTAGACCAATACTCAACTGAGTTTCGTACTTCCATAAAATTATTCCAATGGGGTTCCCTGAACCTAGCTGTGCCCAGTGGCACAAAAATCCATCATCACATGACCGAACCGACGGTCCCACATTACCAGTTAATCGAATACAACACCACCTGGGTTGAATCGCATCAATGCACGGCGTATCGGGCCAAACACACCCAATTCACCATACAAACCCAAAACTATCTATCAGGTTGACAACGGAACTGCAGCCCAAAGAGACATCACACCCTCGTCCTTCGCGCACCAAAGAGCAAAACCTGCTCTGATACCACTTGACACGACCCATCCCAATCCCCCCGGGATTACCATGGAATGTGACGTGCTCCCGTCTGACAAGAGGCGTCAGACAAGGGATACCCGATTACCAATGCCCAAACGGGCTTCCAGAGTGCGTAAGGATCGATGGAGGAGGTGTGCAATGCTCAAGTCTCTGCTGCAGTCGTATCCGGAATGAACCTGAAGGGCATTAAAAACAAAAGCTGTGAGTGGACGAAAATAAACAAGTCTGTCAAAAACATTTATAAGACATTTATGCCCCTCAGTAAAATCATATGCATGCACCAAAAACCAATAATCCCATATTTATTTAGAAATAACCATTAGGGCCTTAGCCCGGAAACCAAAGCATAGTTTCAAATTCCAAAAGTCAATCCAAGAGTTATTTCATCAATCCAGTAATATTCATTTATTATTTTTCCATCTCCGGCATCCCCGATGCCTAGCGTCCTAGACGCTTGACGTTCCAGACGTCATATCTCACGGTATTAAGCAACGCGTGCTACCCGGGGTCTCACCGGGTCCATATCTCTGACATCCCCGATGTCTGACGTCCATGACGTCTAGCAATCCTGCTCCTGGATCACTATACGGTCCGGTAGCTCCGTACAATGAGCCCTCGCAGGCAATGCACCGTGACTTCTCTAGTGTCCCCGACACTTGGAGGAGACCAGGATATAAATATCCTCATATCGAGATGGTTTTATGGAACACATTCCATTATTCGTTTCCAAAATATCACAAGGGCCCTGCCCCGAATTTCCATAAAACCGTCATAAGTCCAAATAGTTGAATCAAATCCGAAATAGTTTATGTAATTCCATTTTAGGGTCCCCGACCCGAAATCACATATACAAGTCAACTGGGCTCCTGGCCCGATTCATAAGTTAACTGGGCCCCTGGCCCGATTTCATAATTCAATTGGGCCCCTGGCCCGATTAACAAATTAACTGGGCTCCTGGCCCGATTTTACTTTATCAAATCCGTAACCGTTTCATGAAATCATATCCATCCATATTTATGGAAATCAGTGCAAATCCAGAAAACCTCGATTCACGTGCAAACACGTAAATCGCCTCGAAATGCGTGAAAACATATAAATTCACTGATATCCAAAATAAATCATATAATCCCAATTATAACAATCATGAAACAGTTATGCATGCATCGAATTTATAAAACCAATGTCCACTCACAGACCGTTTAACCGAGTGCCTCGATACGCGTGCCATAGGCCTTCCCGGGCCACACCACTATCACCGGGACTCCCAATCCTGTTCAAATCACATTAGAGGATCACTAACCTCATCATTAACATCCTATTCAAGTCCCGTAATTTTCCCGAATTTTTAAGTATTTTTAAACTCGATTTAAAACCTTCGGACATCCCGAACAATATTGAAATGGAATCCGATCGACACGAAACCAACGCTAAAATGTTCGTTACATTGTATAGGATAAAAGTCATGTTGACCTCACCTCGAGATTCGTGCCCACGCGCCGTCACGCGCCGCCGTTAGTGGCTGCGCGTGAAAGCCACGCGCCTGCTACAGTGACTGCACAGTGATCTCCTTCACCCGAATGACTGGTAAACGGGTTGAAAAACCCGCGATAAGACCCGGTCCAAATCCTAGCAATTCGACACCGATTCCATCAATTCAAAATTCCATTAGCATCGAATTAGATTCAATTAGGGATCTGTGGACTAAATTACACACAATCATACCTCAAACCTTAAGATCAAGGATGATCACACGAAGAACAATCCGATCGCTGTTCATCGTCCGAAATCCTCCCATGTCAATCAATTCTTTCAATTGATGCATCCATTAGCATTGTGAGGTCATAATGAACTCAATCCCCAGTCCAATTGCATCACTCCAAGCTTCAAATCCCACGACTCAAGCTCGAAATTTCTAAAGCTACAGTAGTTCTGTTCTTCCCCAAACGGGCCTCAATCCGCTTCGTTCCTTCGACGAAAATGATCGTGGCAATCCCAGAAGACTCAAACTAATCTCCAATTTGATCGTCAAGGCCCAAATCTTCCAATTCGATTTTCCCCCCGAATTTCAGAATTTTTGAAATTCCAGCCCCCAGCTCTCAATTAGTCCCCCGTGTTTTCCCAATTCATTCCAGTCTCAATTCTCGCCAATTTCGTTCACAACTTCAGTGGATAGAGAGGAGATTAAGGGTAAAAGAAAATTGAAGTTTGGTTGTTCACGGTTGAAGAAATCTAAAGAGATTAATGGAGGAAAATTCAGTTAATTAATCAAATAACACAATCATAATGTTCCCCCATGTTACAATTATACTAAACAATTCAGGGATCGATCGCACTAGCCATCCACCAAGCTCAATCATGGATCCAACTCACGGCTGTTCAAAATCACAGTCCAAATTACCATTCTGCCCTTGTGCAGAAAATTACCAAAATGCCCCTCACGCATCCTGACCCGTAACTCGGTCATACGGACTCCGATTGATGCGTGCCACCTGTCTACGAACTCAGGGCATCGAGACCTTCCTAACGGTCCTCGGTCCTCGTCCATCGGACCTCCCGATCAAAAAGTCAACATTTCCCCCTTATTACGTTTAAATTACGAAAACGCCCTTGGGCTTCCGTACATCATAACTTTCACCACGAACGTCGGAATCGAACGTGCCACCTGTCTATGAACTCGTGACGTCCCGAACTACGTCACGGTCATCGGTCAAAGTCCATTTGACCATCCGAATTAAAAGTCAACGTTTTGCCCACGCCCAGGGGCAAAATGGTCATTTTGCACAATTCGTCCGAAATCGCCCAACTAATCCCAGATTAGTAAATCACAATTAAATATTATTAAATCCCGATATTCGGGACGGGTCTTTACAATAATATTTACAAAAGTTCGAGTCGTTACATATGCCATACCTCGCACCACGTATCGGGCGACTATCACCCTGATACTAACAATCGCCGCTAACTAACCACGAACGAACGTATTGTCACTATCATGTCCAGGTTGATGACGGGCTGTTCCGCGTCGAGATATCACATCCACAGTAACATCACACCACACAAGTCGACAACCACCGGCTCTGGAAGCCATAACTTCGCGTAGAGCGCACAAATCTTTCTTTGATACCAATTTGACACGACCCACCCCCAATCCCCCGGGATTAAGTGCTAAGTCATGCTCCCGTCTAACATATGCGTGACACGAAGGCTAAACCGACGTCCAACCTCCATGTAACACGTAAGTCGGACAAGGGATTCCCAAACGAACCATCCAAAACTTCCGGACTTCCCAGAGTGCGCAGAATCTACTGTGGATCGCGTGTGTGATGTTTTCTTCCCTCTCTACCAACAGTCCACACCGCAACAACCTGGAGGGTATCGAAAACATAAAAGACTGTGAATGGACAAAAATAAAGGATAAGTATAGAAAACAGTTTATCAGAAAGACATTTTATGCCCTCCATTTAAAAACCAATGCATGCATATCAAAACCCATGTCATAAAACCATTCCATATTCAAGTTATTCAAAACCATTTAAGAAAACCGAACTCATTTCCTTTTCTCAAATCCGGGGCCTCCGTCCAAAATCATTAATCCTCATCAAAGTACGGGAACTCAGCCCAAAACTCATTAAATCCAAATCATCCGGGCCATTGCCCAAAACATCTGAAAACCAGTGAAAAACTAGTGAAAAACATCAATCAATCAAGTTGCTGGATCTCAAGTGCGCCCGAGTCTTTAAACTCAAAACACATGCGCATAATCAGGCCTTCCTGGGATATCAACGAGTCTTTAAACTCAAAACACAATCAATAGGCCTCAGGGGATATCATAACCAAGTTTTTAAACTCAAAACATATCAATCCAGGGCCCTCCCCCGTCAATCAACTGAGTTTTAAACTCAAAACCAGATCGAGCCATTTTGTGGGTCTTTAATCCCAAAACCATTTTTCAACGAGTCTTTAAACCCAAAACCAAGTGAAAATCATAGAAAATTCATATCCGAATTCGCAATAATGATTTCGTAAGCTAGCATCCGAAACCATCATCCTGAACCCAAATCCAGAATTTCACTTTCAAGTTCCAAAACTGAATTCGAATCACTTTTCCGAAATTCAAGTCCAAAACCGAAATCACTTTTCCGAAATTACTTTTATGAACAGGGCTTCAAGCCTGAAATCACTTTTCCAAAATCCATCGTAAATCATTGAAATCAAATCATATTTCAAATCCCAAAATCAAATCATCAAAACCATTGGTCAAATCACAGCATAAATCGTAAGCTCGTAAAACATGCAAATACGTAATTATCTTGAAATACGAGCAAAACCGTAAATCATCAATATCATAATCTCAACATAACAATCACATATAGAAAACATATAAAACATTTATGCATACATCGTAAGTTAGAAAGCAAAGTCCACTCACAGACCATTAGCAGCGCCACCTCGATACGCGTGCAATTTTGCTTTCCCTGCTAATCCACTATCACCGGCTTACCCGAACTTGTCCAAATCCCATAATAAGGTCACTAACTACTTCATAAATCTTATATTAAAGCCCCGTAATTTTCCCGAATTTTTAACTATTTTTAACCGAGCCCTAAAACCTTTAGACATCCCGAAACATATCGAGACGATGTTCGATCGACTCGAAACTAATCCCAAAATGTCTGTTACATCGAATACTTTAAAAGTCGTGTTGGAACCTTCCCCAAAAGGGGCCCTGCGCCCTCATGTTACATCGAATACTGTTCATCTTCAACCTCAGTCCAGTCGGTCTGAACTGGTTCAAACTGACCCCGGTTCGACCGAACCGGCGCAGGTGGTCCAACATCTTAAATCCTTCATTTTTTTATCCAATTTTACTCCTTCAAAGTCCTATAGGTTCGTCTTATGATTTCTAATTGATTAGCATAATAAAAACATGAAAGTAAGGTCCGTAAGGTACCTTCCAAACCTAGGATCAAAACCAGTCCTTCCTCTTCTCTGTTCGGCCGTCACAGACCACCATAGGCCACGATGTTGGTCCCAAATGACTCCTGGTCACCTTCTGATGCTAATCTAATTAACCAAATCCGTCAGCAACCATCAGAGCACGAATCACCATTTTTGATTTACAAAATGAACGTTTTCGGGAAACCGCCTTACCATCCCTCTTAGGCCTCGAAACCGGGCTTGATCAACTCCTTATCACCTATAGAACATCATCCCACTAATCACTTAGCTCATTACCCACTAATTCAAGCTTAAGCAAAATCAGCTAAAAACAGAATTCACGGCTTACCTTTGTTCTACCTTCACCGTGCGCGGCGGCCTTCCACGGCATCACCACCACAGTTCTCGCTTCCTAACCTCTCATTCTTGTTCACAACTTAGGGGCAACCGATCACCGTGGAGAGTGGGAGGATCAAGTGTTCCTCACGGTCCTCTGTTTTGGTCTTCACGGGTCCGAGGCCACCGTCCATGGCGACCCTCGTGTCACCACCACCATCCTTCCACTGCCCTCCTTCTTAGTCACTCTTCACGGGTCAGGGTTTGGTTTTGAGGGAACTGGGTTCACAGTCACACACTCACAACCTAGTCCTCTGTTTCTCTGTTTTTCCATAATCGTGCAACCCTTAAAACCTGAGACATTTTGAGGCGGTGAGAGGGTTCTACAGGCCTCTAGATTGGGCCAGGTGTCCACCTTTCTGTGGGAAAGACTCCCAAGAGCAGCCATATGTCCAGATCCAACTGGGCACAGATCCTAATGCCTCAAAAGGACCAAAATGCCCCTGCCTTCTCAAATTACCATTTTGCCCCTCATATTCCTAGACCCATAACTCCTTCGTCCGAACTTCAATTGTCTCATGCCGCCTGTCGTTGTATTCAGAAGATCGAGATCTACCTAACGGTCCTCGAAATGCGTGACAATTCCATGCCGTATGAAAAGTCAACAGTTTGCCTCTTTTCAGCCAATTTACCAAATTAGCCTTGACATTCCAAACATCATAACTTTTTCCCCGAATGTCGGAATCAGACGTGCCACCTGTTTATGAACTCGTGACGTCCCAAACTACGTCACAGTCATCGGTCAAAGTACATTTGACTATCCGAACAAAAGTAAATTTTTTTGCCCATTCTAGGGGAAAACCCGTCATTTTGCACCGTACGTCCAAAATTCCCCAACTAATCACCAATTACCGTCACAAATCGGCATTAATTACTAATCTAATCTCGATTCCCGGAACAGGTCGTTACAAATAAGGAGCAGTGGTTTGGTGAATAATCCCATGTTGTGCACAAAACTCTACAAAGGGTGTAACATATTCACCTCCCTTATCGCTTCTTAAAACCTTAATCTTTTTGCTAAGTTGATTCTCAACTTCATTCTTATAATGTTGAAACATTACTAAGGCTCTTCTAAGCAAATAAACATAGTAATATCTTGTGCAGTCATCGATAAAAGTAATGAAATACTTTTTACCACCTCTAGTTTGCACATACTTTAAATCACCTATATCACTGTGAATTAATTCTAGAGATTCTGTACTCCTTTCTATAGAATGAAAAGATGTTCTAGTTTGTTTAGCTTCAACACAAGTTCCACACTTGTGATTTGCATCAATATTAAATTTAGGTAGTAAATCCATGTTAACTAATTGACACATAGTATCATAATTAACATGTCCTAATCTACCATGCCAAACATTTGGGGACTCAATAATATAAGCAGAACGAACTGTGTTATAATTATTACTAGAAGGTACAACACTCATTACATTCATCTTGAAAAAGACCATTATTCAAGTACCATTTCCCCATATACATCCCACTCTTAGTAAGTACAAATTTATCAGCCTCAAAGACCAATCTGAAACCATTCTTGCTTAACAGAGATCCAGAAACCAGGTTCTTTCGGATGTCAGGCACATATAGCACTTCATTCAAAGTTAGCTCCTTCCCTTGACCTTCAACCTTGGATGCAGACGAGTTTCCCATAAATAGTTGATCCCCTTGGGTAACTTCATGATAGGTTGTGAACATCTTCCTCTCTGAGCAGATTTGGCGTGTAGCTCCAGTGTCTATCCACCATTCCTTGGTATTGCTTACCAAGTTCACTTCAGAGATCACAGCCGAGAGATTGAACTCAGATAAATCCTTTGAGATCTTATCATCCTTGGTTATGTGTACTTCTGTGGTATTTCCCTTAGCCTTTTTAGAACGACAGTCTGCCGCCCTATGTCCAGGCTTGTTGCACTTAAAGCATTTGCCTTTGAAATCTCCAATTTTCTTTGAGTTCCATTGACTAGAGCTTTCTCCATGCTTCCTCTTTTTCTTGTTCTTTGGCCTATCTTCCACAACATGTGCCTTAGCCAACCACCATGGAATTTCCAGTGGTTTTCTTTTCAGAACCACGGTTGTCTTCCTCAATTCTCAGCCTCACGATCAAATCCTCAAGTCCCATCTCTTTGCGCTTATGCTTGAGATAATTCTTGAAGTCTTTCCAAGAAGGTGGCAATTTTTCAATTACAGCACCCACATGGAAAGTCTCACATAGAACCATGTTCTCCGCCTCCATCTCATGGAGAATAAGTTGGAGTTCTTGGACTTGATTGATAACCGTCTTGGAGTCTGCCATCTTGTAGTCAAAAAACCGACTGACCACAAATTTCTTCAGCATCTTCAGTCTTGTATTTCTTGTCAAGTGACTCCCATAGGGCCTTAGCAGTTTTGATTGGACTATATACATTGTATAGAGAATTTTCCAATCCATTAAGGATATAGTTCTTGCATAGGAAGTCTGAATGATGTCACGCATCTGCAGCAGCCACTGCTTTTGTAGTAGAACCAGTTGTAGGAGCATCTTCCTTCAAGAACTTTGCCAAATTAAGAGTGGTAAAAAAGAACAACATCTTTTGTTGCCACCTCTTCAATTCCGTTCCATTGAACTTTTCTGGTTTCTCTCCGTGAGAAGAGGAAGTAGGGATCACCACAGGTAGGGCATGAGCCACACGATTTCCCTTATCATTACTAGAAACCATCATTACTAGTAACATCATCACTAGTATTACTAGTCATCATTTTTCCTTCAGTAAAGAGGAAAAACACACAATTTAATATAAATAAAATAAATTTTTTTAAGGACTAAAACGAATTTAAATATTCTCAAACTCAAATATAGCAATTACCAAAAAGAAACAATTTTCGTCTTAAGATTGTTGGTAAAAATATTGATAATTGCTATATTCACATAAAAATGAAAATAAAACGAAACTTTATATTCAAAATGAAATACACAGGAAATCAAAGTTAGAGACACTTTACAGGTGATCGAGTCTAGAACTTGGTTCTGTTTCCTTAAGACGAAATTGCCTCCTCACCGGTGCTCAAGGATTTTACTTGGCAAACGTCTCCCAGGATACAACAATCGGCTTCTTATGGAAGCAGCACTTCAATCCACAAGAATAGCGAACTCAAACTGTGTTTAAACTCTCTCTTGAAATATTCTAAAACTATATATTTTTCTAGACCTAATATTCAATCTCCACAGATGTATTAAATGATTGAATATTTGTTTTTTTGAATGAATGAAATGAATTGTGGGCAACTCTATTTATAGATGTATTAACATCTCTTCATAAGAGATACATCTATTAAAGAAAATATACATCTTTTAATAAGGAACACATCTCTTTATAAGAGACATATCTCTTAATAAAAAAGCACATCTTTTAATAAAAGACACATCCTTTTAATAAGAGACATTATATGCAGTCATTTTCTTTTTAAATTTCCATTCACATTTTTAGAATTTAAATATAAATATTTAATTTTCTAACAGTTTGAACGGCAAAGCACCTCTGCCTAAAACCTTGAAGTAGTCGATCTTTGGTGCGTTTTTCTTGGCTTCTTGGGGAAGAGAGACCAATCGACATTGAAGATGGGGTAGATGAACATATTGCAATTCAAGAAGAAACGGTCGGAGAGTTGCCATAACGAAAAAATACGGTCTATTGAGAGAGGAAGAGGGTCGATTTAGATTGCATCAGAGAAAGGGAGAGAGAACATAAGGTTGCAAATTTGAGAATTAAAAAGATTGAAAAATGGGGCGTGCAGTGACAGGATCCGTCCCAATTCTCCTAGATTATCGTGAGACGTGTCTGCTCCCGTCTGACACCGCGTGTCAGACCAGGGATAAACTCGTCACCCGCTCGGGGTCCATCAGAGTAAACCAGGATCGGTGGTGGCATGTGATGTCTCGATCTCTATAACAGCCCGCATCCGCGATCAACCTGAAGGGTATTAAAACCATAAAAACTGTGAGTGGACAAAACAACAGTTTATAAAACTCATTTATATCTAAAAGTACATTTATACCTTTCACGTAAAAGCATGCATGCATCATAAAACCACTTTATTTCAAGTGTTTTCTCGGAAACAAGACGTATTGCTTCCCAAATCAAAATACAGTGAAAACTGCTTCTCAATTGAAGCTATTATCTCAGTAGGGTCTAAGCCCAAAACCAGATCATAGAAAACACATACAGAACCTCGACCCAAATCATATAACACATGGGAACACATCCCATGGGAACTCATCCCAATATCAATCACGATTCTCATCCTAGCACATGTGCATATAGCTCAGGACCGCTCATAATCCTAGCATGTCGTCGTAAACACATCACTGACCGCAACTGTCTCTAGATCATCGTGAACACGTCGCCGATCGATCTTAGAATATCTCATCATTACTCCTAAGTCGAGTCTCATTTGGTCATTGCTTCACATGGCTGCTTGACAACAGGCAGCGCATCGTGACCTCTCTGGAAGGAACATATCACAATCTGGAGGCGAGCGCCGTAACACCCGAGACGAACCCGAATGCTATCATCGTACATAGGGCCTCAAATATGGAACATCATCAAATGGGTCACAGCCTGAAAGTCCAGTGTCCTATGACATTTCACATGCCAGGATTCCTCGAATCCTATCAAATCCATAACTGGGTCTCATACCCGAAATACCTTTCATAAAGCTCATAACTAGGCAACTGCCCGACTTATCTCACGTTTGACTATACTTTAAGTCAAACCTTAAATCAACTGAGTCATACGCCCGAAAGATATTTGTAAAGTTGAAAACCTGTTCTCATTCCCAAAATACTTTCAAATCATAATTCAATTGGGACTCATGCCCGAATCTCGATTTCACGCATCTCCGTGAAATCCTTTAAAATCATAAATCAGTTCCTCAGTTTCAGCCCTCTCCGTGAAACCTCGGAATCACATAAAACACAAACACGTAGCACACTCGGCTGAAGCCCAAGCATCACATAAATTAGAAATCTCGAACTCCGTGCACTAACGCATTTTCCTCCGAAAATGCCCAACAAATCATATTTAAATCTCATGCACTCATGACATCTCAAAACATGTTTATAAACACATATAAAACATTTATGCATGCATTATATTCATAAAACAAAGTCCACTCACAGACCGTCCAAGCTGCGCCTCGAAATGCTTGCCATAAACCTCCCCGAGCTAAATCACCATCTCCAGAACTCTTGGGCCAGTCCAAACCACACCTGAGGGTCAAAAACTACCTCAAATAGGCTAACATTAAATCCCCCAATTTTTTGGGATTTTTAAACATATTTAAAATAAATCATAAACCTTCTGATACTCAAAACTATCCTGAAACGGTGCTCGATCGACTTGAAACTTGTGCCAAATAGGTCGTTACATCGAAAGGATGAAAACAAATGTTGACCGTGCCTCGAAATACAGGCCCACACGCCCTCACGCGCAGCCCAAAGGCCCTGCACGTGAAACCCACACGCCATGGAACAGTCTTCTTCAACCTCTAGACGAACCCGGTTCAGACCGGTTCTCTGGTTTTCGTTCGACCGGATCGGAGAGACCGGTTCTCCCTTATTTCTCCATCTTTTTCAACCCTTTTAATTCCTAAAGCTTCATCTCAATCCCAGGACTCGATCTTTGTGATCAAAACAATGAAAAAATGGCATAAACATATGTGTTCGAATCGATGAACAGTCTGGCCACCATCCACCGCCCTTCATAGGTCGTCTAGCCGTCGAAGCCCCCCGTTTTTGATCCTCCTCGACTCACAAACACCCTAGAAGTGTGGCCCAAACGTTAGACCAACCCTTAAACATCCAAAACTGGAATTCACAAATTCAAATTCAAAAGGGGCTTTCGGGTTTACCTGACCGGGACCTCCTCCGCCATCCACGGCGGCTCAGCCATCCTCCTCATCGTCAGCGTCTCACCCTCAACCTCACTCTCAGTCTCTCTCAGTAAGCACATGTGAGGGGGAAGGTTTTGGGGTTATTATTCGATGGGGTTTCGGGTTTGGTGGGAATGAAACAGATGAGGATGAATGGTGCATGTATGCTTGTCACTCATCCATTGGGCTTGGGAAAATATCTAGGGGCCACTCAAGACAGACGTCCACCCTTTTCGTAAAACGTGCAATAGTACCTCGAAATTTTTGTGACCAGTAACTTTCTCGTCGAATGTTCGATTTTGACGTGCCACTTGTCTACGGACTCATTTTGACTCGATCTACGCAACGGTCCTCGTGCATTGGACCTCATGGATCAAAATTCAACTTTTTAACCTCATCTAGGGGAAAATCGTAATTTCGTCCTGAACGTCCGATAATCATCGACTAATCCCCGATTAGCCTCGCTAATTCTCGATTTAATCTTAATTAATCCCACAAATTCAAGACGGGTCGTTACACGCAGGGGATTGAACCTAGGAAGTCTGGTTGCGAATTTCATTTCAATAGTGACCAGTGTGTTTTTGGTTTGCTGCTTTGCCTCTTTGCCGCTTTCAATTTGAGAAAGGATTTACTTTCTCTGCTTTCAATATGGACGACAGTTCATAAAAAAAAAATGTCGTCTATTTAAGGGAAAGAGTTAGGGAAAACACATTGTCGCAATTTTATATGATCATAGATGATAGTTTTAATGATTGAATTACCCTTCATTTATACTTATTAACATTCTATTAGTTATTCCCAATGTTATTCCCAATATAAATCATAACTTATACATAATAATAACTTCAATAATCCAATGGATAAATTAATGCACACAAGTCCTTAGTTAGACCTTATTCACATTTCCTTTAATCCTCTTAATTCATCATAATTTATCATAACTCATCTTTTATATTTCACCATGACCATACTAATTTGCCCCAAGTTTTAGGATTAATTAAGGATGTTTAAATAAAACATAAAAATTTTGAACACGCTAATTGTTTTAAAATGATGTCCAAGTAACCCAAATCTTGGACCATTAAACTGAAGATTAAAAAAGGAAGAACTTTCGTGTTGGACAGACTGCGATCGACCGCAGCATGCGGCCTCACGAGCCGGTGAGGGTCTCTGCGTGTGGGCCTCACACCCGAGCTTGTCACCAACAACCTTTAACTAGGTCTATACTCGGGTTGCCGATCCGGCGGCCATGACCCGATTCTAAAACCCAATTTCCTCGACCGTTTCTTATGATTCAAAGATCCATATTCTTTGTTTTGATTCCAGAAAAAGATCCATAACATATGAATGCAAAAAAACTTACCTCGGCAGCGTAGTCCAACTTCTTGAGTTTTCGACCAAAGTCCCAAGTTCTTCACGCCCAAACCTTTTTTTTCTTTGTCTTAAAATGATCCTAGGAACTCCAAGAGGACTTAGAAACACTCGTTTTCATACGTCCAAGCCCAAAACGAAGAAGTTAGAATAGGAACCTATGAGTTCCATGTTTTCGCCTTACTACCTTCCATCTTCCTTCATCGTTGTCTCCATTTTTCCTTCATTTTCTCCCTCTTTTCCTTCCTTTCTTTTTCTTTGCTTGTTTTTCTCTCTTCCTCCCTGATTTCCTTTCCATCTCTCTCATGGTTTCACACATATATATTGGTAGGTCGGTGGAAGAAGATGGGAGAGAAAAATTGAGGGTTTTCGAGATTAATCTAGCCTTTCCTTGTAAAATTACGAAAATACCCCTATGTCCAAAAATTACCAAAATGCCCCTAGTCATTCTTGACCCATAACAAATCTATTCAATCTCTATTTTTGGCATATTATATGTCCACATACACAGGTGGTTGAGACCTTCATTTTCTTTTTAATTACTGGAGTGTTACAATCTCCTCTCCTTAAAAAATTTTGTCCTCAAAATTTTAGAACGAAACAGTCTTATTTTCTTACTCAAATTGGACAACTGAATTACTCAAAATAATCAACTTATCGCTTTCTTCTTCTTACTACTCACAAATTCATTTAAACATACGTAATTTTAGGATCTCGTGTAGCCTTGACTAATTCATATAAACAACCTTACTCGAGCATCCTTCAAGTCATCTTTAATAACATAATAATTCCAAATACAACTTATATCCCACCAGTCCATAACGAAGCTCAACCAATCGTATCTCGCACACCGCTCACATCACACAACGACACTACGCATAGGCTAACATCATAAATATCATCTCCGTCAAATCAGAAAACAGCACCAACACATCATCTAAACAAATATTCTCCCGGGGGTGTCTATACTACCAGTAGGTAACCACTTTCCGCATGGGAACCAACTTAGGATACAAAGCCCAACTCGATGTCTAAGTCGTCACCATAATGCTAATCTCAAGATACAGAGCCCAACTCGATGTCTGAGACTAACCAATATCCACATATAAACCACTCAAGATACAGACCCCAGCTCGACGTCCGAGTATATACTAACTCAAGATATAGAGCCCTGCTCGACATCTGAGTTAGCGCCAGTCTCAGTATACAGAGTCTTGCTCGACATCTGAGACTGACTATCACAATACCAGTCTCAGAAACTGGATTCGCGCTCGACGTCCAAGACTGACCACCACTCAAAGATAGCATTTGTCCACAACATAATAATACACAGCTCTCAAGGGACATATGTTTATCATATACTTATAAATTCCTCAACATCAACTGCACATTCACAACATATTTGCATTCCTTAAAATTCAAATCATCATTTCAAATTTCAAATTTTAAACTCAACATAACTTCCGTAAAACTTCATAAAACGTGCACAATTAACATATTAATCTCGTAAAATTGAATGAAAACCATAATCAACCGAATATCACCAAAATCTCATAGAGCCATCACACATCACGAACATCGAGAAAACATACTTATAACACACTTTTATAACATGTCTCAATTTCCAAAACCAAGTTCTTGTTTCAGAATCCGAGATTCAACCCAAAACACAGATCATGCAAAATCTCGTAAAACATGCATTTTCAATAACTTCCGTAAAATTGTCAAAATTCATATAAAAACATCATAACCGAACTAACACCAGATAAGTCATGTAAGGCTCATATAACAAAATATTCAAATTATTCCAACATATATCTGTTCCTTTAAGAGCGCAAATCGTCACGTTGAGATCTAGTTCTATTGCCTAAACAAAATCTTTGCAACCTCACGAAAGGGAAAACTTAACACAACCAACCCAATATAAGAAACGCTAGATTTGTTGGCACAAAGAAAACCTAAAAATAAATAAATAAATAAATAAACCAACAAAAGGCACAAATAAACTACTTCCATCATTGTCACTGTCTATCACTATCGCTCTTGCCACCTCCGCAAAATTCCGAAGACGACGAGTAATACCGTCCAACACCATACCACCTATATATGCTCCGATCAAAACCTCTCAGGCTATATCACGAGTAAAAATCATGTGAAGGCAGATCACTCTTCTTAAGACAAAAATTTTATTGGAAAGCTAACCCATATGGTCGTTGAAACACAACACGACAATAGAATGAGAAAATTAAGCTTGAAAATGAACAAATTTTGGTAAACTCGCCTGCACACCTGATTGGATTATTCGATTTATTTATTATGACCTTATGGATATCAGGGATAGAGGAAATCCCCCTGAATCCAAAGAAGATCCGTTGAAGAAAATATTTTTCGCTGGAATTTAGTTTTCTATGAAAGAGGTTATGGTTTCATATTTAGCACGAGTGATGAACATGCGAGGTATCCAAATTTTATTAGAAAAAGAAAATAAACATGTGAGAACAAACAAATAATCTTTGGTAATTGGTAATAATGTCAAACATAAACTTGAACAAAGTTTGATCAGAAAAAGACTTGACACAGTTTACCAGCAAAATCCACCTTCCAAGATGAGACAAGAACTAAAGCAACATTGGATTAGGCAATGGTATGCTACCTTACCAGGAAGCTGAAGGAACATTAAGCTCGACTTAAACATTTAACTAGCATTGTTAGTGTAATAGTTCTCGTGAAAGGTGAAGTCAATATTCTTCATTGTGTATATAAAAAAACAAGAGAAAAAAAAAAAAAAAAACTCTTCTCGTTCACCACGCACACACGGCAATTTAATCACCAATTTAATCACCAATTTAATCACAGTGAAAGAAAAGAAAGCTCGCAAATAAAAAGAACCAAAAGCTGGGTTATGTAGGGTTTCATTTATATGAGGACTTACATGAATCATTTTCTGGGTTTTGAAAGCAGTCGAATCTCCTGTTGTAAGCCCTCCTCAGTCCTCATCTGCGTGTGGATGTTAATGAAGATCAGAGTTGGCAAGAAGTAGCAAAGAAGCACCATTTTCGCCTTCCACGAATTCAATTCGATAGCCAAACTCCCATTTTAAAATAAGTTGGCCACCTCACATTTTGTTCATCATGCTACAATTTTCAAAACCAATATAACTTACAAAATAAATGTTCCGTAGCAAGTGTAGAAATAAGCATAAATCAACAGCACATTTCTGCTACATATTTTTTATATAATAAATATTTCCTTGTCTTCAACAGCACTTCCTTTCCTTTCTAGTGGAAAAGGCCTCTGGCCCTTAAATTCACATATTTACAACCACATATTGAGGTTGACAATAACAGTCTCACCAAATTCCCTAACACTCTTAATTTTTCTTTTTTCCTGATATTACCTCAAAGTTAAAAAAGAATTAATAAAATCCTAATCATATCTATCGGACAAGACGCTAAGTCCCTCGCTATCATCTCCCCCCTCCACATTACAAGTTTTGTTAAGAAAAGGAAAAAGAATGGGGTGAAAAGGAAGAGAGTTCATAAGCCCAACAAACAAAGGAATTCTCAATTTTTTTAAACACCATTAGTTTCAAATATATGTTGCTTCGGAAAAAGAGAAGAAAAAAGAAAAAAGAATGTTGGTTCATCTACCCTCATTGGCTAACTGTAAAGACCCTTCCCTTATCAACTTCAAGCTTATGCTGTTGAATCTTTCCCGTGAATATTGCCTGGATGCTTTTCTCCAATCTGTACCAGCCTTCATCATAGCAGCAAATTCCTCGTAACTTATGCGCCCATCCTGCAAGATAATACAAGCAAGGTTACAGATAAAGTAAAATGGCCCATTCAAGCACATAACTTGATTTTTTTATTATTTTTTTTTTAAAAAAAGCAAAGAGTGAGCATTTTATGTGGCAGAAGTAGTTAGGTGAATCCGGAGTATGCATTGGCTCATTTGTGCATCATTAAAGAAAATTTGTGCAGCTTTCGAGAAGAAAAAGGTTTATAGTATCTTTAACACTCTTGACCCAAAAAAAGCACAACTACCATATATAGCATCAATGCATGGAAAGACATAATAAGGGGAAGGCTTGAAGGGAAGTCAAAAGGCTAAGAAACCATGAAACTCCGAAATATGGTATTATGCTACATAATTAGCACCAAAGTAGGGCCTTCTAATATGCTGGAGGAATAAAATACTTTTGGATTAAGGATGGAGCTTTTCTCAATTTATTATATCAAACTGTAATTCTAACCTTATCTGTGTCCACATCCTGCATAATCGCATGTATGACTTCCTCACCACCTGTGTCAACATCATCATTTAAAGCATTCCGTAACTCTTCAATTTCTATGTAACCACTTTGGTTCTGATCGAAGTATGCAAAGGCTTTATGCAGGTGCTCATCATTGGCCATTCTTTTAAGGTGAACCATAACTGCAACAAACTCTCCATAGTTCAGAGCTCCATCACCATCAACATCAGCCTGTGGGAATCATAAATCAATAAGTAACTTTATACAAACCCCAAACTCATACTCATAAGAGATGATTTCCAGTAGCATATTGAACCATAATCTATCTCATGATTTTTCTCCTCTTCTTCTAAAGATTTAATATGATGCAAAGTTGGGCATTTATCTTCTAAAATTGAAGTAAAAGTAGGAAGTTAATGTTGAGAAGCACAAATCGATGCTTACAGCTTGCATTAGTATTTGAAGATCTGCATCAGGTAACTGCTGCCCAAGCTGTTGTATCCCACTTCGAAGCTCTTCTAAGGTTACCTTGCCCTTGTTGCCACTGTCCATCATTTGAAATGCCTCTTTAATGCCAGCCACTTCCTCAATTGACAAATGCACAGCTATGACCTATGGAAGAAATATTCCACAGTTCAGACATAGCATATAGGGCCAACAATAACTCAAATTACAAGTAACCAACATAAATGCCTTCCAAAACTTAAAACATTACCCCCAGAGCTCTTTTCTTCAGCTTGTTCATTATGGAAAATTGTTTTAGTCTTGCTCTCACTGTCTCACCAAGTGGGACATTTGGGGCCTTCTTGGCATTTTGTATCCAAGGATGATCTACAAAAGAAAGAGTTGGGGAAAAATTTGTTATATCAGGCAATACATCTTTCCAATTTTATAAGAAATCATATTACTAGACGTACCAAGCACTTCCTGAGCTGTCAGCCGCTTCTTTGGATCAGGATCAAGCATTTTCTTCACCAGGTCTTTTGCATTATCAGAAACTCTTGGCCAAGGGTCCCTCTTGAAATCAATTACAGATCGAATAATCGCTTGTGCTACCCCTTGTTCGGTTTCTACAGGGAAAAAGTTTTGAAACTATGAAAACGGAATCCTAATAAAATAAACAAGGAAAAGACCAGTAAGCACATTTTGTTCAACATGATCTAAGCGAGAGATATTTGATAAGCAGAAACAGAAAAATGGGAGTATTATTTTCTACTTCCTTTTCTTTTTCATAACCAGACATCGTAGTTGACCCTTTTTCCACTCTAGCTCATACAGACGTTGTAATGAATCAAAATAGAAATACTGGAAAAGAGACACAAACCTGCCCAGAAAGGTGGAACACCACAAAGTAAAATATATAGGATAACCCCAGCACTCCATATGTCCACCTCAGGTCCATAATTGCGCTTCAGAACCTCTGGAGCCATGTAATATGGACTTCCCACTATCTCATTAAATTGCTCACCTGCAGAATACAGCAAACTTTAGCTACCAGCTATATAGAGGATATAATGATGCTGAACATGAACTTCAGAAATGGGGAAAGTCATTAAATAAGAAACATCGAAGAGGTGCAATACCAGGCTTAAAGAACACAGACAATCCAAAATCAATTGCTTTCAAAGAGGCTGTCTCTTTCTTATTTGCAAATAGGAAGTTCTCTGGTTTGAGATCGCGATGCATTACTCCGTGTTTATGACACATCTGCAATGTAAAATGTATGTTAATAAAGTAGAACATTTCACAATAACATAAGAACAGAAGACAAGTCATCATCATCCAGCAACAGAAAATCAACGAAGACCAATAGAAGTGTCAGCAAAGAAAGAATTGCACGTAACTAGAGTTATCACACAGGAGAATTGCACGTAACTAGAGTTATCACACAGGGGAACATGAACAAGGAAAAACAAAATGGTGACACCAATCAAGAGAATACATAGCAGCATTGCCAAGTGCCTAGAGAAACTATCCAATGAAAGGAGGATGGAGGCAAACATTCAACTTAGAACATGTTTTCAATTTACCATTTAAAGTTCATAGTGTAAATGCCAAGAAGTAGCATCAAAATTGTCAAGGCAAAAACCGGTAGCAAGGAATCAACGAAAACATGATATAGGTAATGTAACATGAACACAAGAAATCGGATAATAGGATAAATTCAGCCAACATTATAAGCATAAACCATATCATATTTTACACATTATATCAAATCTAATCAAAGAACATAATTATAATATCCAGAGCCATATCAATCATCAAACCAAATTAACACTAGAGAAGTATAAGAAAATCCAACCTGAACAACTTCAACAATTGTCCTCATTACGCCTGCTGCGGCACGCTCAGTGTAATGACCCCTAGCAACAATGCGGTCGAATAACTCGCCTCCCTCACACAACTCCATCACAATGTGAACATCATCATCATCTTCGTAAGTGTCCTTCAATGTGACAATGTTTGGGTGCGGAGGTAAATGCCTCATTATCTCAACTTCTCTCCGCACGTCCTCAATATCCACCGCAGTCCGCAGCTTCTTCTTCGATATCGATTTGCAGGCAAACTTTTCGCCCGAGGATACCTCTGTGCACAGATATGTGATTCCAAATTCACCTCGGCCCAGCTCGCGACCCAGATCGTATTGAATTGAAATGTCTCGACCCGTGGGGTCTTTCAAGACCCAGAGCTTGGCATCACCGTCTTTTCCATTAATGGCACCAAAATCTGTAGCAAATGGATTGGATTTCTTCTTGTTGTTCTTCTTTTGCTTGTTCTGGGCAGTTGTCCCAAGGGTTACACAGCAATTTCCCATGAATCGGAGCCTCAAACGTTCCACAATTTCCAATCTTTTCTCGAGATTTCAAGAGGACCCAATCGAACAGAAAGCGAAAGGTTGATAAATCGAAATCTGGATACATAGGAAATGAGAAAAAAAATCAGATAATCATAATGACATATCCAAAATGTGGGTTCCGTCACACTATCAGCTCCAAGATTTTTGAGTTTTCTTTTATTTTTGTTTGGGCAGAAACCCAATTTAGAATGTGGGATTTTTTTTTTTCCTTAATTGAAGATACATAACTATTACAGAAACAAACGATAAATACTTAATCCTTGACAAACCCAAATAAAGTAATGCAACACAGGAATTCAAATGTGGAGGGAGAAGAATAAAACCCACTGTGATTTTTGACGATTTCGGGGAATATCAGAGGAGTGAGATGAGGTTTTGAAGGAGACCCGGCTGAGATTTGAGGGTGGAAAACTAAAGCTAATCCAAGAATTGAAGGATTTGGGAAGGTGAGGAGGAATCTGAAAGGATAAATTGAAGAAGGTTCAGGCCATGGATTAGCAGAGAGAGAGAGTCAAAGCTCTTTCACAGAGACCTTTGTTTCTCTCCCTAAATCCCTTCCTTCTTTTCTTTTTCTTTGTCTCTCTTTCCAAAATTTTCTTTTGTTTGGGACTCAACCATCAAAACAAACTGAAAACAAGCCTCTGTTCCTTTCCCTTCTCTTCTTTTTTCCCTTTTTTTTTTTTTTGGTTCTTCTCTCTTCCCAAAATATCCACCTCCTCCTAAAGCTTACCAATCCCACAGGGTTCGCTTTTGCTTTTGTTTTTGTTTTTTATTTTGTTTTTGGGCAGGTCTCCATAAATTCCAACAATATATTATATATACATGATTTCGTCACAAACTAATTAATTCAGAGTTCAAGTCATTGTTAGTTTATTTTTAGTTTTAACAGTTGGTTTTTACCTTTCAGTAAACCATAAGTTAGTTGAGATTTCTGAAAAAAGAAAACTACCCTCCAAAATTTTTAGTAAAGCATGCGTTGTGTCATGGAGATTTCAATATTCGATCACGTTGTTATCCATTTTTTACAAATCGAAAATTTTCAGCATGACAGCTGAATAATACACATCTTATAACCATTTCCATAAAATAAAAGATTTATTCGTGTATTTGATCCGAACCCATTCTCTTCTAAATTTAAATCATAGAGGAATTAAAAAGAAAAAAAAAATTAGACGTTGATTAAAAAGTTAGGAAAACAATGGAGCTTCTTGTTTATCGGTAATTGACAAAATGGAATATATTTTTTCGAAAGATTTTTGTCCTGGTCGCTGAGAGTCGTTGGTTTGGATTTTGGAGGATATTGGCAATTTGAGTGCTGGGTTTGCATAAATTAATTGCTAGGATCCGGGAGGGATAAAGGTTTTAAAAACCTGGCATTTTGAGAAATAAATGGAAGAATTTTTTTTAGAAGAAATGGATGAATTTAGTAATTTAGGATCTTAGATGAAAATCGAAGCTATATGAAAGTGGAGTTTTTTAAAAATTGTGAAACCAAATCAATAGTGAATACCAAAGCCATGCTTGACACGTGATTATTGAGGCGCTTATGGAGATATAGGGACTGATTCCAACTTTTGGATTCAGAACCTTCCTTGTCCCAACAACTCCTCCACATGCATTAGGAGAAGGAGCTATAGCTTTTCAACAACCTGATGGGCGGTTGATGGGAGAAGCATTAAGGCAGAATCAACCATCTGCAAATACGGATCTACCGGAATTCTTGGATGAACGCGACGACATGTTAGGGCAAAATCAAGCACTAATCGAACTTAATACAAACCAAAAACTCTTAAGCGATAGGTCTCGACGTGATGCACACCAGCCACGAACACCTTGACCCCAACCCCCTCAAGACAACTTGTCTCAACAAGTTGAAAGATTGAGTAACGAAGTCCAAATGTAGTCAGAGCTTCTGCAGTGGCTCTTAGTAGAATGAAAAGCTTAGGAGCCTGTGAGACACTCTGACAGGACCCACCCCTAATCCCCCGGGATTAAGGGCTAAATCCTGCTCCCGTCTAACTTACGCATGACACGAAGGTTAAACTGACGTCCAACCTCCATGTGACACGTAAGTCGGACAAGAGATTCTCGATTCGGCCGTCCAACAGCCTACGGACTTCCCATAGCGCACAGAACCTACTGTGGATCGTACGTGTGATGTCTCCGTCTCTCTCGACCAACAACCTGCACCGCAACAACCTGGAGGGTATCGAAAATACAAAAGACTATGAGTGGACAAAACTAAAGATACGTTTATAAGGTCAAAAACAGTTATCAGGAAAACATTTACATTTATACCCTCCATTTAAAACCAATGCATGCATATTAATCTCATGTTATGAAACCATTTCATATTAAAACCCACCAACGAAAACCAGAAAACATTTCTCATTCAAATCCGAAATCCAAAATCAGGACCTCAGCCCAAAATCACAAATCAATCTCAAACACGGGAACTCCGTCCCCAAAACTCAGCAAATCCAAATAAATCGGGCCATTGCCCAAAACATCGGAAAACCAGTGAAAAACATCAATCATGCAAGTTTACTGGATCTCAAGTGCGCCCGAGTCTTTAAACTCAAAACCATGCGCAATAATCAGGCTTTCCCGGGATATCAACGAGTCTCTAAACTCAAAACACAATCACATGCCTTGGGGGGTATCATAACCGAGTCTTTAAACTCAAAACATATACCGAGTCTTTCAACTCAAAACATATCAATCCAGGGCCCTCCCCCCGTCAATCAATCCGAGTCTTTTAACTCAAAACCAGATCCAGTGGGTTTTCTTTTTTTCCGGGTCTTTAAACCCAAAACCATTTTTCATTCAATCAATGAAAACCACAGAAAATCCACAGTCGAATTCGCAACGATGATTCCGTAAGCCGGCATCCGGAACCATCGTCCCGAACCCAATTCCATACTTCCTTTCCAAATCTCGAAAACCAAATCTGAAATCTTAATCACATGAACAGGGCTTCAAGCCCGAAATCACTTTTCCGAAATCCTTTTCAAATCATCGAAATCAAATTATATTTCCAATCCCGAAATCAAAGCATTAAAACCACAGTCAAATCACAAGATCGTGTGAAATCTTGTAAAACGTACAAAACCGTAAATACCTCGAAAAACGTGCAAACTCGTAAACCATCAAGATCATAAATCAATTCATAGAATCACGTACGAAAACAAATAAAAACATATATGCATGCATCAAGAGTTAGAAAGCAAAGTCCACTCATAGACCATTCCGACGTCGCCTCGATACGCGCTCCCTTACGCCGTTCCCGGCCATTCCGCTATCCTCGGCTTTCCCGAACCTGTCCAAATCTCATACTAAGGTCACTAACTACTTCACAAAGGTCATACTAAAGCCCCATAATTTTCCCGTATTTTTAACCGAGCCCTAAAATCTTCGGACAGCCCGAAACATGTCGAGACGATGTCCGATCGACTCGAAACTAGTGCCGAAATGTTCGTTACATCGAATACTATAAAAGTCATATTGGAACCATCCTCGAAAAACGTGACACACACCCACACGCACTGCCAAAATGGGCTGCGCGTGGGAGCCACGCGCCGTCTACTATTCATCTCCTACCTTGCACGAACCGAGTTTGGTTCGGTTCAATGTTCAGCCGGTTCAGTTGAACCGGTGTCCATAGTTTCGTCCATTTCCAGCCCGTTTTCAGTCCCTTTTTAGCCCAATGGTTTCGTCCCCCTTTAATTAAACGATCTAGTGTACTAAATCATGAATTCAAGGTCTATTCTTACCTGTTCAGATTGAAGAAAGAAAACCCGGAGTTCCCTCCACGGCGTTCTCAGTATTCCGGCCACCCCACTCCGTGCTTCCAGGTCCATTCATTCTCTTTATACATCCAAAACTCATTTCCATTAATCAAATGTAATAAAAAAAAAAACCCTTGAAACACGATTTACCATTTTAAATCGAAATAGAGAGACTTTTGCGGGAAGTAACCTCACTGTCTGTTTCCAACCTCGAAATTGCGTCTTTTGGGCTTGTCTAAGTCTCTCTAGTCTCGTCCAAATCACCAAAATCGTCATCGAACTGGAGAACCTAAGCTACCATGTTGAATACCAAAATAATGCTCACTGGTTCAACAGTTAACCCACTCTGTTTTCCTGGGTTTGCTTCATTGCTAACAAACCGCCTCACTTAGTTCAATTCGCCACTCATCTCTGAGCTCTCACTCAGTCACAAATACTTCACCCTACAACTCACACTGAAGAGGGATAATTTTTCTCTGTTTATCAGTTTCCCTTCTTTTAATCGATCAACCAAATTAATATAACTCAGACATGTGAGACTTGGCTAGAACCAACCAGAACGTGCCCACGTGTCCCAATCTCCCACTATTTGGTGCAAAATATCCAATCCTTTAGGGACATATGTCCCCATCTAATTGCTCCCTCAACACAAAAGTTGCCCAGAAGACCATTTTGCCCTTGCTTTCAAAATGACCATTTTACCCCTCGTACATTTAGACCCATAACTAATTCATCTGAAGTCCAATGACGATGTGCCGCATGTCATTGTACTCAGGGCATCGAGACCTACCTAACGGTCCTCGATTTTCGTAAAAAATGTTTGCCAAGCAAAAAGTCAACAATTTCCCTCTTTTTAACCTTATTACGAAAAATGCCCTCTACCTTCCGAACATCACAACTTCTTCCTCGGATGTCGGAATTGGACGTGCTACCTGTCTACGGACTCGTGACGTCCCAAACTATGTCAAGGTCATTAGTCAAAGTCCATTTGACCGCCGGAACTAAAAGTCAACATTTTGCCCAATTCTAGGGGCAAAATCGTCATTTCGCACCGTCCGTCCAAACGCATCCAACTAATCACCGATTAACTTCACTAATTCATTATTAACAACTAATTTAATCCTGATTTCCGGGACGGGTCGTTACAATCTACCCCCCTTAAAGAATTTCGTCCTCGAAATTCCGAATCTCATATTCCGTAACTAATTGGGAGAAAACTAACTAGTCTCATACCTGGGTCTCCTACCCGGTGTCCAGCACCTGCCAATCCAAAATATCCTAACAGTGCCCAAACTGTCACCTCATCTTACTCAACCAACTTTTAGTTTATCGAAAGATCGTCCCAATCGCACTGGGGTCATCAAGAATCAAACACGCTTCACTCTCACTCAAATCCCTTCCACATTTCCCAATCTCCTGGGTCTCCCGACTAATAAAAAATCCATTCACAATCTCAACCACGTACATAGGGCAGGCCCAGCACTAGATCCAAGTCCAATATCTATATGTATGCAACCACAGACCACATACGTCTTGCACCACTCCTACAAGTCAGAGCACTCTCCTAATCTGTATGTCCAACATCCAACCTTGGTACCACTCCTGAGTCAAAAACACTCCAGTCCCGATCCACTTATTCCTAAGTGAATCCTACTGCCTACGTTTCAGACCACTGCATAAAATCCAGTCGATCTTCTATACCACACGTCTAGATTGTGGGTTCTCTTCAATAACCTCACGTTACTCTGTTTCCATTTCCTTCCGTCATCCTTCAACAGAACTTACAATGGTCTTCAATCATGTCATCACAACGACTATAATTCATCTTAACACCATCTCCTAACACTAGCTACACTCGGCGTCACTAAGTACTTTTCTACTCCTGAACACAACACAAGTGGTCCACACTTAAATCCTGGCATTTCAACCACAAGGTTCCCAACTCAACTCTAGATTATCCACCACACCATCTAATTCCAACTTGGAACCAACCACAGTATCTCTTCATCTCCTGATTCCGAGATTCCAACCAAGTTGGAAGTATGTCCACCTTTTCCCAACCATGAAACTCGAACCCCACCATTGAACAAACCGTCCAAACGTCAACTCTACGCTCCTTAGGCGATCCTCAACTTCTACGAATCACGGCCACGTATCCGTACCCAAGCCAACTCACCAACCAACTCACATGTTGATTAATACCGCGTATGCACATCCAAAAAGGGTATCAATCATCACTCCTTCTGATGATTGCATCACACCTTCCCGAGGTTCCACTCCAAGTACCTGCTAGGATACGAGTCACCAACTCTTGGCATCCTCATTCCTCAATCACTGACCTAGAGCTCCCCAGTTACCACTCTCGAAGTCGCCACTGACCTAGTGTCATCCTCGGCACTGGCCAATATATACCAACATGTCAGGGGAAAGTCTACTAGTCCCAACCTCACAAGTAGTCAACCCCGGCCATTCAAACCTAGCCCGATCCAACACGAAGCCTAGGTCCACCGCGCTTCCGTTGCGCTACTCTGATCAACCAACGGCATCCTGACCGTTCGTCCTGATACATGACCTACCAATGGTCATCAAATCTCCCGACTTGATTAACAATCCCAGTACATTAGTCCCGAACCTCTGCTCCTACCGAGCTGAACCCTTAACCTTCGCTCGGGTCGGGGAAACTAACCTCCCTCAGAGTCCAATTCTCTGAGTACTCAACACTGGACTTGTCCAGAGTCGTCCATCAACCCTTCCCTATCTCGGCTACCCCTAGCAGCACCATCTCCAATCTGGCCGTAAGTCGGCCCCAAGCCACAACCACCAACTCAGGTGTCCGAAACTACACACTTCCTTTGGGTTCCTCTCCAAGGAACTCACAATCCAGACCTACTCATTTCACAGGGTTTCTCAATCGTCCCCGTCGTCCGGGTTATCCAAACCTGCGACAGCCACTGGTTCACAACAACCGTGCCACTCGAGTCGTCACTCCCGACTAAGACCATTCCTTATCGTAACTCTACTCACCATCATCAACCAGTATCCAACGCAAGGGGGAAAATCCCTGGAATCTTAAAATAGTTCCAAACCCTGCCACTGAAGGCATTCAGCTACTCGTAGCTATACAAGTCCAAGGTTGAACAATCAGACCAAATGGTCATAAGTCCATACTGTCAACATCCAAACCCCAACCGGCCCAACTGGCCACCTTCAACCGACCTCCTTGGCCCACGTGCCTCACTAGCTCAACGGGCTACTCTCGGGCCCCAAATTACTCCTGCTAGCGTATCTCCGACCCTATGGTCCAACCACCGAGCATCCAGTGTCAAACATGCTAACTACTCCGGCCCTAGGCCGACATACGTCAAATCTCGCACCGCGTATCGAGCGACTATCATTCTGACACTAACAAGAGCTGCTAGCTAACCACAATGAACGTATTATCACTATCGTATCCAGGTTGTTGACGGGTTATTCCGCGTCGAGACTTCACATCCACAAAAGCATCACACCACCCAAGTCGACGAACCAACGACTCTGGGAACCAAACCTTGCGCAGAACACACGAAACCTCCTCTGATACCAATTGACATGACCCACCCCTAATCCCCCGGGATTAAGGGCTAAATCCTGCTCCCGTCTAACTTATGCATGACACGAAGGCTAAACTGACGTCCAACCTTCATGTGACACGTAAGTTAGACAAGGGATTCTCAATTCGACCGTCCAACAGCCTACAGACTTCCCAGAGCGCACAGAACCTACTATGGATCGTACGTGTGATGTCTCCGTCTCTCTCGACCAACAGCCCGCATCTCAACAACCTGGGGGGTATCGAAAACACAAAAGACTGTGAGTGGACAAAACTAAAGATACGTTTATAAGGTCAAAAACAGTTATCAGAAAACATTTACATTTATACCCTCCATTTAAAACCAATGCATGCAGATTAATCTCATGTTATGAAACCATTTCATATTAAAACTCACCAACGAAAACTAGAAAACATTTCTCATTCAAATCCGAAATCCAAAATCAGGGCCTCAGCCCAAAATCACAAATCAATCTCAAACACGGGAACTCCGTCCCAAAAACTAAGAAAATCGAAATAAATTGGGCCATTGCCCAAAACATCGGAAAACCAATGAAAAACATCAATCATGCAAGTTCACTGGATCTCAAGTGCGCCCGAGTCTTTAAACTCAAAACCATGCGCAATAACGAGGCCTTCCTGGGATATCAACGCGTCTTTAAACTCAAAACACAATCACAGGCCTCGGGGGGTATCATAACCGAGTCTTTAAACTCAAAACATATACCGAGTCTTTAAACTCAAAGCATATACCGAGTCTTTAAACTCAAAACATATCAATCCAGAGCCCTCCCCTGTCAATCAATCCGAGTCTTTAAACTCAAAACCAGATCCAGTGGGGTTTTCTCTTTTTTCGGGTCTTTAAACCCAAAACCACTTTTCATTCAATCAGTGAAAACCACAGAAAATCCACAGTCGAATTCGCAACGATGATTCCGTAAGCTTGCATCCGAAACCATCGTCCCCAACCCAATTCAAGACTTCCTTTCCAAATCTCGAATACCAAATCTAAAATCTTAATCACATGAACAGGGCTTCAAGCCCGAAATCACTTTTCTGAAATCCTTTTCAAATCATTGAAATCAAATCATATTTCAAATCCCGAAATCAAATCATTAAAACTACAGTCAAATCACAAGACCGTGCGAAATCTCGTAAAACGTACAAAACCGTAAATACCTCGAAAAACGTGCAAACTAGTAAACCATCAAGATCATAAATCAATTAATTGAATCACGTATGAAAACATATAAAAACATATATGCATGCATCAAGAGTTAGAAAGCAAAGTCCACTCACAGACCATTCCGACGACACCTCGATACGAGCGCCCTTACGCCGTTCTCAGCCATTCCGTTATCCTCGGCTTTTCCAAACCTATTCAAATTCCATACTAAGGTCACTAAATACTTCACAAAGATCATACTAAAGCCCCATAATTTTTCCATATTTTTAACTGTTTTTAACCGAGCCCTAAAACCCTCGGATAGCCCCGAATATGTCGAGACGATGTCTGATCGACTCGAAACCAGTGCCAAAATATTCGTTACATCAAATACTATAAAAGTTATGTTGGAACCATCCTCGAAAAACATGACACGCGCCCACACGCGTCGTCCAAAGGGGCTGCGCGTGGGTGACAGGACCCGCCCCGATCCCACAGGAACCACAAGGGGACGTGCCCTGCTCCCGTCTGACACCCAATAATTCATACCAATTTTAACCTCAAAACATTTAAATGCATAAATAACCAAATTAAAGTCATACATCAAATCCGAATTAAACGAATGTCAGACAAGGGATGAAATCCAAAATTACAAATTTGCGAGCACGACTCTAAAGTAAACCTGCGGGTACACCGCCCAGCAGGGGTTCAGGTACGCAGAAGTAGATCTATGCCTCAGCCTCTGGTTCCTCCTCTACCTCAGTTTTCCGACCTGGAGGGGTTATCAAAACATTAAAGGTGAGTGGACCGAAACTCAAGTTCACAAAATCGTTTGATAAGTAAAACATATAATTTACCCCTCCGTTTTCCAAACATGCGTGCATCATAATTCAAAATCATAAACCATATAATATGAACCATAAGGCATATAATAAAACCATAAGTATAATTTTAGTTGCTGCACTATACACTCCAATCCCGACATCCCGGATGTCTGACGTTCCTGACGTCCAATAAGGTCACAATCACAAGGCTACGCGTGCCACTCGGGTCTCAATTTTCGAGTTCATTCCCCGAACCCCGTTCGGGTACAGCATCCCCGATGCTTAGCGTCATAGACGCTGGACGTACTAGACGTCCGTGACCTCTCCGGGGTACCTCGCTGGAGGAGACAATATAATATGGAAGGATCTATACAGTGCAGTAACACATGCATTTTATTGATATCCACATGCAAGGCATATATATACATAGATAAAATCCGAACCAATCATTAAGTTTCATCAGACGGGTCTCAAGCCCAAATACCGTGAAACATGCCATAACCATATTTTCCATATCCTCAAAACCATTATTGTTTTAGCATGTGAATAAGTATAAATAACCAGAAAACATTTATGCACGCAAGGGTTTAAGAAAATGGTCCACTCACAGTACAGTCCTGCCGAAAACCGAACGTATACCCTCGTCCTGGTACAAATGTACAATCCCTGTCAAGTCCAAAGTATTCGTAAAGGTCAATTTAAACCCCCAACATTCAACCATGAAGCCCTAGACCGAAACCAGTCCGGAAAAGCCGCCCGAACGCGCTTTCCAAGGCAATAAACCTTATTTTGACCAACTTAATGATCTCCGATCGACCCGAAACCACCGCCGTTGGATCCGGATCATCGAAACCTAAAGAATGGTGGTGGTCCCACCAGAAACACTGTTCACACGCGCCCCCACGCGCCGGTCAACGCTGGAACAGTCCTGCTGACGTCACAGCTGACGTCAGCATGACGTCATACTGACGTCATCTGACAGCTGTCAGGTCTGACGTGTCAGACTCTGACAGGTGCCACGTGTCAACATCCGATTGGTCCACCTCGCTGATCTGTCAGACCACGTGTCAGATCTGACATGTGCCACGTGTGAGCACGGCACTGGTCCACGTCACTGACATGTCAGTGACACGTGGCAGTCCCTGACTGGTCCACGTCACTGACATGTCAGTGCTGACTGTGCACTGACATGTGACACGTGTCGGCTCACGGTTGGTCCATGTCACCTGACAGACTGACAGGGTGCCACGTCATCACCGCTGTCCTCAGACGGGTTGACCCGAATGCCTGCAACTCGGGTCGATCAGACCCGCGATCATGACCCGGTTGCCATTTCTTCATTTCTGGATCATTTTCGTTCCTTTCAATTCCTAACTACTCGTCTGGATCCTAGGTAGGGTTCTATGGAATTAGGATTGAGAAAAACAGATAGGATCGAGGGCCTACCTCGAAGAACAGAACCGGCCTCCCGTCGCAGTTGTGTCACCGCCCTGAGCTCCTCCGGCCACGAGTTCAATTCCAGTAAGTCCCTGGCAGTTCCTAGAGTCTATTAGGATTCAATAAGGACAAATCAAAACGCGGGAAATGGGTTTACCAAAAACTGGGTTTGAAACCGTCACGGTTTCCCCTGCTTCCTTCCTCGCCGCCGTCCTCCGCCGTGATCACTACCGTCGCTCAGCCTCACCAGGGAGTCCCCCAACACGCAGACACAGTGAGTGGGTGATTAGCTGGGATGCTTGATCGAAATGGACAGAGTGTGCGATTCGGGTAGGAAATATAAAGAAATGGAGGGAAGGAAACGGACGGCCCAGATTTGATCTCCATGATTAGATCAAGGGCTCAGATTAGATCAGGGGTTTTCAATCCAAGGGCTGGAATTTAAAGCTGATTTAAATGTTAATTAATCCAATAGTGGATCTGATCCAATATAGCCAATGGGTGAGTGACACTTGTCACTCACCAGGTGTCCTCCAATCAGATTTCCTGAATATAATATTCGACAAGAAAACCGAGACACGAACTTCCCGAATTCACGTTTCTGACCATAACTTCCTCGTACGAAGTCCGATTTCGGCGTGCCGCCTGTCTACGGACTCAGGACGTCGAGGCCTACCCAACGGTCCTTGAGTCAACTGAAAATTAGTTGTCAAAAGAAAAGTCAACATTTTCCCTCGAGAGTCCAAATTACGGTAATGCCCCTGAACTTCCGATAGTCATAACTTTTACCCTGATCGTCCGAATTGGACGTGCCACCTGTCTATGAACTCGTGACGTCCCGAACTACGTCACGGTCATAGGTCAAAGTTCATTTAGTTCATCAATCAAAAAGTCATCAATTGACCATACCATTCACAAGGGTAAAATCGTCAAATCACACATTAAAGTACAATATGGGAATCCTCGAATTTCCGGGGTGTTACAGTGGGAGCCACGCGTCGTCAACTGTTCATCTCATACCTTGCACTAATCAGGTTTGGTTCGGTTCAATGTTCAGCCGGTTGAGTTGAACCGGTGTCCATGGTTTCGTCCATTTCCAGCCCGTTTTCTGTCCCTTTTTAGCCCAATGGTTTCATCCCACTTTAATTAAATGATCTAGTGTACTAAATCATGAATTCAAGGTTTGTTCTTACCTGCTCGGATTGAAGAAGGAAAACCCGAAGTTCCCCCCACGGCGTTCTCAGTATTCCGGCCACCCCACACCGTGCTTCCAGGTCCGTTCATTCTCTTTCTACATCCAAAACTCATTTCCATTAATCAAATGTAATAAAAAAAACCCTTGAAACACGATTTAACATTTTAAATCGAAATAGAGAGACTTTCGCGGGAAGTAACCTCACCGTCCGTTTCCAACCTCGAAATTGCGTCCTCTGGGCTTGTCTAAGTCTCTTTAGTCTTGTCCAAATCACCAAAATCGTCATCGAACTGGAGAACCTAAGCTACCATGTTGAATACCAAAAGAATGCTCACGGGTTCAACAGTTAACCCACTATGTTTTTCTGGGTTTGCTTCACTGCTCACAATCCGCCTCACCTAGTTCAAGTCACCACTCATCTCTGAGCTCTCACTCAGTCACAAATACTTCACCCTACAACTCACACTGAAGAGGGATAATTTTTCTCTCTGTCTCAGTTTCCCTCCTTTTAATCGATCAACCAAATTAATATAACTCAAACATGTGAGACTTGGCTAGAACCAACCAGAATGTCCCCACGTATCCCAATCTCCCACTCTCTGGTGCAAAATATCCAATCCTTTAGGGACAGATGTCCCCATCAAATTGCTCCCTCATCACAAAAGTTACACAGAAGACCATTTTTCCCTTGCTTTCTAAATGACCATTTTACCCCCTCGTACATTTAGACCCATAACTAATTCATCCATAGTCCGATGACGATGTGCCGCCTGTCATTGTACTCAGGGCATCGAGACCTACCTAACGGTCCTCAATTTTCGTGAAAAACATTTGCCACGCAAAAAGTCAACAATTTCCCTTTTTTTAACTTTATTACAAAAATGCCCTCGACCTTCCGAACATCACAACTTCTTCCTCGGATGTCGGAATTGGACGTGTCACCTATCTATGGACTCGTGACGTCCCAAAATACGTCACGGTCATCGGTCAAAGTCCATTTGACCGCTCGAACTAAAAGTCAACATTTTGTCCAATTCTAAGGGCAAAATCGTCATTTCGCACCGTTCGTCCAAACACATCCAACTAATCACCGTTTAACTTCACTATTCCATTATTAATAGCAAATTTAATCCCGATTTCCAGGACGGGTCGTTACACACTCCACATCACATGGAAGGCAAGGGGACGTTCCAAGGTGCCCTTGAGAACAAACAGTTTGATGCCACACGATGTGTAAGGACCCGTCCCGGAAATTAGGGTTAAGATAGTGATTAAGATGGGATTAGTGAGCTTAATCGGCGGTTAGTTGGTTACGATAGGTCCGTTAGGGTAGAATGACGATTTTGCCCCTATGTTGGACAAATAGTTGACTTTTAGTTTGGGGCGGTCAATTGGGTATTGACCGGTGACCGTGACGTAGTTCGACATCCGAGGAGGAAGTTATGATGTTCGGAAAGTTGAGGGCATAACCGTTATTTGGTTAAAATAGGGGGAGAGTTGACTTTTCGTACGATCGAGTTTTGACACATTGACCTAGGACCGTTAGGTAGATCTTGTCGTCCTGAGTTCAACGACAAGCGGCACGTGTTCATCGGACCTAGGGTGAGTAGGATACGGGTCTAGAACGCTAAGGGAAAAACGGTAATTTTTAACTTAGAGGGGTATTTTGGTCTTTTGGTTGCATTGGGATTTGTGCACACCAGATAAGGCCAGGTGTACAGTGGAGATTGGGATATTTGTGAGAGGGCTGAGGGGATGGTGACACGTGCAAGGTGTCTAGTGGGTTCTAGGGTGCACAACTCCAATTATTTGGCTGTGTGTTCGTGTGTGTATTCGAACAAGAGAGAAAACAGAGAGGTGAGGCGGTGAGGATTTTGATCGATTCAGTGAGTGTGTGAGGGTTTTGTGGACTAGTGAGAGTGACAGAGAGAAGAAGGGAGGCTGGTGACTGGAATTGGGAGTGCAACTGTGCACGAATCACGGTGGTCGGATGGTTCGATTTCTCTGGGAAACAGAGGGTTGTCGCAGGGATTGGTGGTGGTTGTGCCATGTATTGGTCCAATCCAAGCTGAGAGGGAGCTAGGACGGCTGAAGGAGACCCAGTGGACACTGTGGTGCACGGCGGTGCGAACGGCGGAGGACGAATTGACGGTAAGCTCAAATCCCCTGTTTTTCGCGATTTACTTAAACCCATAGTAGTGGACTTAGGGGCTGAGTCGAGGCGTTTGGTGAGTCCTGTTAGGTTCAGTAGGTTCCTAGGAATCGTCTAGGGTGGTTGCCGTGACGGGGGAGTGTCGGGTTAGCCGGGAACCGAAACAGGGGTATCAGGCTGTTTTGTTTCGAGGTTGAAGACGACGGGTTATAGGCTGTGTCGAGGTGTGAGAGTGAGGGGAATAGGTTGCTTAGGACTAGACGGTGAGAATGGTGAAGAAAGGGTGGAAAACGGTGAAGGTTTGGCAAAGAACCGGGTACGCTGGTTCAGAACGGTTCACCCATTGAAGACGATGATGAACAGTGTATGTGTGCAGGCGGCGTGTGGAGGCGCGTGCGGCGGTTTTTGGGGAAAGTGTCAACTACGTTTTTGGTATAAAGGTTGTAACGAGTCTAGTGGAATAGGTTTCGGGTTGATCGGACGTCGTTTGAGGTTAGTTCCGCGAGGTTGAAGGTTTAGGGTTCCGGTTCGTTACGTTTAGGACCCGGGGATTTTTGGGGAAAGTTAGGAGAGTCTTGGTAGCCGTGTTAGTGACATTATTTGGTGACTTGTGACAGGATCGGGACTTCCCGAGGAAGCTGAGGAACGTACGGGACGTACGGGGCGCGAGTGACGTGCCAGTGACTATGAGTGGACCCCCTTCTCTAAACTCGAGCATGCATAACTGTTTTTCTATCATTGTTTTATGCTTTTACATGTGATTTCATGATTTTTGAATATGTGATGTTGGTTTTACATAATTGCACGTTTTTCGAGAAAGTACGTATTCGGTACGTTTTACGAGGAAAGTTTGGATTCTGATTTCGATGCTATGGTTTTGGGATTTCAAACGATAAATGGTTTTCAATGATTATAAAGGAGTTTTGGAACATGATTTTGATGATCAGGATTTTCAGTTTTAGAATCGGATTTCGAGAATCGGAATTTGGTTTTAAAGTTGAAAAGTGGGATTTCCGGATTTGGGTTCGGAATGACGGTTCTGGATGCCGGAAGGGCTTCGGACCGGTGATTTCGGATTCGGGTTTGGATAAGGATTTAGAAATAGTTTTTCAAATGGTTTTGATTGGATTTGTTGGATCTGGTTATTGGTTTTAAAGACCCGGATATTGTGATTGACGGGGGACGGGCCCCGGATTGGGTTTAAAGACCCGGATTGAGTTTAAAGACTCGGGAGTTAAAAGACTCGGATATATTGATATTTCCCCCGTAGGCCTGTTGAGTTTAAAGACTCGGATATTATTGAGGCCTGGATTGAGTTTAAAGACTCGGGAGTTTAAAGACTCGGATAGGTCCAGCAGGTTTGATCGGATAATGATTGGTTGAAACTTATGTTTTATGACATGGTTTTTATGATGCTTATGACATGATTTCTATAATTGTTTTTATGATGATTCTGCAAATGTTTTTATGACAATCTTTATGCGATTTATAACTGTTTTCAATAAATGGGTTATGCATGTGTGTTTTAAAAACGGAGGGCTAAAACCCTGGTTTGATTATAAAACGGTTTTCGAATTTTTATGTTAATTATGGTCCACTCACACCTTCTGTTTTAAATTGCCCTCCAGGTCGTGGAGCTAGCGCGGGGGGTTGACGTTGAGGCAGCGTCGGAGGCATAGAATACTCGAGAGTGACGCCAGAGTGCTTTACATTTTCCGTTGTGCGTGTACCTTGTTTATCGGCTTTCTTTCCTTTGTTTTTGGTACAATGCTCTGTAAAACTTTGACTTCGGGATGTTTAACTTTTCTCCTGCGTCTAGCATGTATTTTTGGTGGTTTTTCGTGAGTTTACTTCCGTTTAGTGTCGGGGTGTCAAACGGGAGCAGGATTTACCTCAGTTTTCAGGATTTACCTCAGGATTTACCTCAGTTATCGTCAACTTCACTATGCACCAGGAGTGAGTGTCAAAGCAGCAACTGAATTCCTCGAAGTGCATGCGCTCCACAGAAACCTGAGGGTTTAAAACAAAAAGGGTGAGTGGACCCAATTGTTATTTCAGTGTAAAACCATTTTAGATAAACAACAATTAACCTCTCGTTTTAGTATAAAACCCAAAATAGTTTTAACATACTTGCACGTAATACGAGAAATGTAATATCAATCATAAAATCATATTTTAAAGAGTGAGGTAAAACCTACTCTGTGAAAACCAAATACATTCCAACTAACAGCGGAAGCTTAGAGCATGGACATACTTAATTGATGATCATACAGAACAACTTTACCTTCTGATACCTGTTTTACCGTCAGCTTCACTCCGCACCAGGAATGAGTGTCAAAGAAGCAACAGAATTCCTCGAAGTGTGTGCGCTCCACAGAAACCTGAAGGGTTTAAAACAAAAAGGGTGAGTGGACCCAATTGTTATTTCAGTGTAAAATCATTTTAGATAAACAACAATTAACCTCTCGTTTTAGTATATAACCCAAAACAGTTTTAACATACTTGCACGTAATACGAGAAATATAATATCAATATGCATAATGAGCCATGCATAAACCATAAATATGTCACAATATCAACCCACATCATACATGCTCATGAGTCGCCTCGAGTCTCATACTCAGAACATACACTAGGTGTCCTGCTTGCGTACCACGACCACGGGAAGGAATGGGTGCAATGCACTGTCACCACTAATTCCTTAGAGCACAGGGACAAGACTGGCGCTTTTTAACTAGTATAGCGAGTAACGCGGGTGAACGATCACGTGTAGGACTGGTATGTGGCCTACATATAGGTACAAGATAGCAGTGACTCCTAAGTGGGTTCTAACCATCTCAATCTCTTCAATGCCCTGGGGACTCATATGCAATACGATATGTGACTCAGTATATGCAACTATATACTTACCGTATTGTATAACAATATAACAGCATTACCGGATAAGCATAGTAAATCATTCATCACAATCATATATCACCATTATCACAATATGCATACTCAACAATTATCAAATGTGTAAACATCGTAAAGTGCGAGTAGTAAATAATATAAACCAATTTTAGGGAAAGGGGTCCATTCACACTAGTCAGAGAGTTGAATCGCCCAAAAAATCTAGCTAACCGCGTGTTCCCGACTGGTTCGACCCTACAAGACCATTTATCATGGTTAAAGTCAACTTCTAGTTCAAATTATTTGTCTAAGCCCCCTAGGGGTGGCCCAACATCGCCTAAAATCACTTAATATTGTAATGACCGTCTCGGAAATTGAGATTAGATTAGTAGTTAATGACGGATTAGTGTGATTAATCGGTGATTAGTTGGGTGATTTCGGACAAACGGTGCGAAATGACGATTTTGACGTTGAATTTTCTTTCGGGCGGTCAAATGGACTTGGACCAATGACCGTGACGTAGTTCGGGACGTCACGAGTTCATAGACAGGTGGCACGTCCGATTCCGACATTCAAGGAAAAAGTTATGATGTTCGGAAGTTCAGGGATATTTTGGTAATTTGGTGAAATGGGGGCAAATTGTTGACTTTTTGTATAACATGTCTTTCTCAACTATTTCAAGTACTGTTAGGTAAGTCTCGATCCCCTGAGTACAATGACAGGCGGCACGTTTCCATTGGAGTTCGGACAGTTTAGTTACTGGTCTAAACATGCGAAAGGCACAATGGTAACCTAGTTAAAATTAGACATGTGGCTGCCTAGAAATGGTGACCCACCAAATTTGGGACACTTGTCCCTCACTGGAAGGTCATAGAAGCCTCCCCCACCGTCTCAATTATGTTTAAAAATAGGGATGAGATTGTGCACGATGTTTGGAATGAAAACACAGAAAACAGGGACCGCGTGCACTAATCTTCACAAATCTCTCCCAATGTCATCTCTTGCCATGATCTGTGAATGAGAAATGAAGAACAGGGCAGTAGGAGGATGATGGTGGCTTAATCACAACAGTTGTCGGGGCTAGGGACCTTGACCCGTGAGATAAACCGTGAGGAAAACAGAGTTAACCATGGCCTGCAATCCATATAGACCTTAAACCGCCTCTGTGTCTTATGAACTGGGAAGGAAAAAGGAAGGAGGGCTTAAGTTGAACGTGGTGTTGGCCACAGTGGAGCCACGACGGCGCTTTGAGGTAGAACTCGAGAAAACTTAGTTTGGCTTCAAAAATGGTGAAGTTTGTTTTCGTGATTATTGATATGTTTGGGTTATTGAAACTTATTTTGGAGGTCAAGACAAAGCTACTAAGCTTGAAAGTAAGAGAAATGGTGGCCGGGAAGCACGAGAACAGAGAGGAGGAAAGTCGACGGTTTAATGGTCTGTGAGTGGACTTTGCTTTCTAACTCATGATGCATGCATAAATGTTTTACATACTTTCTATATGTGATTTCTATGTTTATGATTTGGTCTTGGTGATTTACGGCTTTGCATGTATTTCGAGGTATTTACGAAATTGCACGTTTTACGAAATATGGTTTCCTGCTAAGGTTTGATGATGGTTTTGATGATTTGATTTTGGGATTTGAAATATGATTTGATTTTAATGAATTATAATGGATTTTAGAAAAGTAATTTTGGGCTTGAAGCCCTGTTCCTAAAAGTGATTTCGATAAAAGAGATTTCGGGTTTTGGAACTGGATTTCGGAAATGATGATTCGGAATTTGTTTTTGAAGTTTGAAAGTGAATTTCCGGATTTGGGTTCGGAATGATTTTTCCGGATGCTAGCTTACAGAATGATGGTTTCGGATTCAGAATTGGAAATGGATTATGGATATGATTCTGGATTTGGATTCGGAATGATGATTTCGGATTCGGCTTGGAATTCGAAATGGTGATTTCGAATTTAGATTTGGATATAGATTTGGAAATGGTTTTAAAATGGTTTTTGGATTGGATTTGTTGGATCTAGTTATTGGGTTTAAAAACCCGGATATGATTGTGACGGAGGCGGGCTCGGATTGGGTTTAAAGACCCGGATTGAGTTTAAAGACTCAGGAGTTTAAAGACTCGGATATTTTTATTTCCCCCGTAGGCCTATTGAGTTTAAAAACTCGGGAGTTTAAAGACTCGGATTATATTGAGGCCTATTGAGTTTAAAGACTCGGGAGTTTAAAGACTCGGATAGATCCAGCAGGTTCGATTGATTGAAATAGGTTTCAAAACTGTTTTCAAATGTGATTTGGATGATATGGATTTTGATGGTTTTGAGCTGAGGCCCGGGATTTGAGAAAAGGAAATGAGTTCGGTTTCTTAAACAGTTTTGAATAACTTGAATATATAATGGTTTTATGACATGGGTCTTGATATGCATGCATTAGTTTTTAAATTGAGGGTATAAAATGTCTTTCTGATAAACTTTTTTCTAAACTTATTATTTATTTTTGTCCACTCACAGTCTTTTATATTTTCGATACCCTCCAGGTTGTTGCGGTGCAGGCTGTTGGTAGAGAGGGACGGAGACATCACACACGTGATCCATAGTAGATTATGCGTGCTCTGGGAAGTCCGGAACTTGTGAACGGTTCGTTTTGAAATCCCTTGTTCGGCTTACGCGTTACATGGAGGTTGGACGTCGGTTTAGCCTTCGTGTCACGCGTAAGTTAGACGGGAGCATGACTTAGCCCTTAATCCCAAGGGATTGGGGGTGGGTCGTGTCAAATTGGTATCAGAGCAGGATTTGTGCGTTTTGCACTAGGTTGTAGCTCCCTTAGTGGTTGGTTCGTCGACTTGGGTGTTGTGATGCTACTGTGGATATGATGTCTCGACGCGGAATAGCCCAACATCAATCTGGATACGTGAGTGATAGTGCGTAATCGTACGCTAGTTAGTGGCGTAGTTAGTAGCAAGGTTACTAATGACTAGGTACTGGTCGCCTGATACGCGATGAGGTGTGATGTATGTCGGCTTAGGGCCAGAGTAGTTAGCGTGTTTGGCACTGGTTATGCTCGATGGTTGGACCATAGGGTCGGTATGTGGAGCTGATGACAGGCTGTTGAGCTGGGTGGTACATGTGGGCCAAAGATCCCGGTTGACGGTGGCCTATTAGGCCGGGTGGCGATTGGATGACGATAGTCTGGAGTGGTGACCCTTTGGTCAATTTGGTTGCGATTGGATTTGTGCGGCTACAAGTAACCGGATGCCTCGAGTTGTGGGGATTTGAGAGATTCCCCCTTAGCATTGGTTACTGGTTGATGTTGGTGTGTAAATTTTACGATAAGGGATCTTCTTAGCCGGGTGTGACGACCCGAGGGGAGGTTGTTGTGAGCTAGTGGATGTCGTGGGTTTCGATAACCCCTATGACGAGGATGATTTAAGGAACCCTGTTGGGATGACTAGTATGGTCAATGTGAGTAACTTAGTAAGAAACCCCAGAGTAAGTGCTTAGTCTGGAAAACGCGAGCTGGGGTTTGTGGTTAAGTAGTTGTTGTGGTTGGGCCGATTTACGACCATATTGGAGATGGTGAGCATTGAGTTGCTCAAAGTTGTGGATTACGAGGGATGTTAGTTTCCCCGGCCGAGCGTAGATTGAGGGTTTCGGCTCGGTATGAGCAGAGATTCGGGACTGTTTTGCTGTGAGTCGAGATAGGAGTTGACATGCCACAAGTTAGGACGGTAGGATGGGCACCTCGTGAGTTGAGGTCGTGGCCAGTCGTGAGGTGCTGGTATATGATGACCATTGGTAGGTCACGTTTTGGGACGGATGGTCAGGATGCCATTAGGTAGATTGGAGTAGAGGCAGCGGAAGCGCGGTGGACCTACGCTTCGTGTTGGATCAGGCTAGGTTGGTATGGTCGGGTGACCATCCGTGAGGTTGGTTTTTTGGGGACTCCTCCTGATGTGTTGGAATATGTCGGCAGATGCCGAGGCTAGTACTTGGTGATTGACGACTTTGAGGATAGTGACTGAGGAGTCCGAGGTGAGAGATCGTTAATTGTGATTCCGAGAGGTAATGACTCGTACTTTCGGGGTGCTCGGGAGTTGAACTTCGGAAAGGTTGAGATGCGATCATCAGAAGGAGTGATGATTGACATTCTTTTGGATGTGCATAAACGGGGATAACCAACAGGCGAGTGGTCGGTGAGTTGATTTTTCTACGGACACGTGGTTGTGATCCATAAGAGTTGTGGATTTCATCAGTGTAGTAGAGAAGTGACTTTTGGACAATTAGTCCAAAGATGGTATACTTGAGGATGAAGTACCATGATTAGAACCTCGGAATTAGGAGATATTATGGTTTAGACGTTGAGCTGGTGTGTTGATTCCAAGTTGGTGTTACATGTTGAGTGATGGATACTTTGAAGACGATTTGGGAGACTTATTGAAGGAACTTCAGGAATTGTGAACCCCCCCCCCCCCCCCCCCCCCCTCCCCCTTAATTGTGGACACATGTGGTTGTGTTCAGGAGTAGAGAGAGGACTTAGTGACGCCATGTTTGGCATGTGTGGCGAGTGTCATGGGTTTGTGTTAAGTTGGCTTAAGGTAGGATGACTTGTGATGTCAAAGTAGTGGATTATTGTGAGTTCCGTTGTAGGATGACGGAAGGAAGCCAAGAAGAAATGGCTATAACTGATCGATATGAGGTTATTGAAGAGAACCCACAATCTAGACGTGCCTTTAGACGTGTGGTCTTCTTGATCGACTTGATTCAATGCGATGGTCTGATACACAGTAAGCGGGATCCACTTAGGAGTGAGTGGATCGGGATTGGATCGTTTCTGGCTCAGGATTGAGTCGTTGTGGATCAGGAGGATCGTATGTGAGTCATAGATTGGATATCTTGACCACCTTGGAGTTGTGCAGGACGTGTGTGGTCCTTCTCAAATACGTATGGGTTTTGGCTTGGATCTAGTGCTGGGTCTGCCCTGTGTACATGGTTGAGATGAAATTGGATTTCATATTGGTCGAGAGACCCATGAGACCAGAAGACTTGTAGTTCAGCCTAGTGGTAGGATTGGACCGGCGAACTGCAAAAGTGAAGCGTGATTGGCTCGTCGTCAGGTGGTAAGCGGTATGGTTATGAGGATGTTTATGTACCCTGGAGATACACTGTAAGGGTGACGGGTACACTATGGTGTTGTTGGATGGACTTTGGGTATAGTAGCGCTCGGCTGATGCCGATGACAGGACCCGTCCCAATCCCACTGGGACCACCCGGGGACTTGTCCCTCTCCTGT